>MU705775.1:121124-136174 GCA_026770625.1 Nicotiana glauca | reverse complement strand
GGGGGGGGGGGGGGGCTGGGTGGTGCAGAAAAATAAAAAACAAAAATTTGAAATTGCCAAAAAAAATTTAAGGTAAAAAAAAATATTTTTTTTTGCGGGGGAGGGGGGTGGAGGGGTAGTAAGGTGGATGGTAAAAAAAAATTATTTTTGGAGAGGGGGTGGGTTGGTGAGGGTGAGAAAGGTTGAAAAGGAGCTTTGGAAAATATTTTCTCTTCTTTGGATAAGGAAAACATTTTCCTCCAATTTGAGGAAAATGAATTGATAAGGAAAATGTTTTCCAAAACATTTAAGCAAACCAAACATGGGAAAATTGGAAAATATTTTTCAGAAAATGTTTTCCTTCATACCAAACGCACCCTGCATTTTTGCATCTATCATTAGGCAAACAGTGATAGGTCAAATAATAATCAATTGCATCCTAGATATTATTCTCGTAGGATTTCTTCACTCCTTCTACGCCTGTAAAAAGTGCTTAAAATTAACGACATTAGAAAGCATGCCTATAGGAACTATCAACCAAATCTGAATAACTCGTTTTAGATTAGTCTGTCAGTAGTAACCAACTGCAGAACTCGTATCATTCTGTTAAAAGTGGCAACTTTCTGTAATCAGTTTACTTCTTTATTTCTGAAACCAGTAGATGCCATGCTTATAGGTTATCACTTAGGCAAACCAGTAGGTAGTTAATTAACTGCATCAGTCTTTGATAAGTTACAACCAGGAAAGCCTAATGCGGACTTTCTTGTCTAAAAATATGTAATGAACCAGTCCGCCTAACGTTTAAGGTTAATTTGGTCCTAATCAGTATATGTAAGTCCTGCTAAACTACATGATTTCTTCGATTCTTAGGAGGCTTATTTGAGCTTTTAATTGTTATGTGCACCCCATAACTATCCTATGTGTTTTGTTTGACGCATTAGAATTTTTACATTTCTAAACTCCTGAAATAAGCCCAAAAATCCTTCTCTTGATAGGACTAGAAGTCCCAAATGCCTCCGGGACTGATAGGATTATGACGGGTAATAGATCTCTATAGGTAACGATACCATTTCGCGCTTAATACCTTAACGGGCTGGGAAAGGGTAGATATGGATATGATGATCACACGATAACACCACGTGTATAAACGGTTACCGGGTGTTGTGTGGGGTGATCCATATTATGTTTAAACCTAAGACCCCTTCCCTTATTTGTCAATTTTATTTTTTGCCAAACTTCATCTTTTAAACTGCTTTTAACTTGCAGAAACTATGTAAAAATTTCTCTTTTTACTCTTTTATTCAAGATTTTAAAACTGCTTCCTCTATCAAAATTCAGTTTCTTTAACTTCCTTAATCCCTTGCATCCATTATGAGAAAATCCCTCATTGTATTTGTAATTCTTGTTTGTCTACTTGCTGTTTGCATTTAAAGTCACAACATAGCATGGTCGAGAACCACACTAGTGGATCTTTAGGGGTTCCTAACACCTTCCCCTCGAGATAATGTCTAGCCCTTACCGGAACTCTAGTTTTCAGATTCAAAACCCTTAGTGTCCTAATGCACATAATCATTAGGTGGCAACTCTTCAATCCCAAAAACCCAATTCCCAAACGGCACTAGAGTTGTCTTCCCAAATGTCGTAAACCCAATCTCGCTCTAAAAAAAAGGGGGCATCGACAGCATGTCGACTCTGCTGGGGATGTTCTATAGGCTTCTACCACTGTATGTTATATGTGACTTTACTGTTTTCTTTATTTCTTTGTTTAATGCCTTTATTCGAAACTGACTTGCCTTCTTGTTTCTTTTTTCTTTAACGCTTTCATTTACTTCTTTCCTTCATTACCATTGTAATTTTTGAGCAATTATTGTAATCATTATGAACGTGAAAATACATGACAATTTGTTTCATTCTTGTAATTGCATCTTCAACAACATATTCCACTCGTGCCAAACAAATACCATAACAACACTTGATGAGTGGTTGCGCTCAGCCAATATTATTACCCCCTAAATTTTGGCAAAGACGTATTTGCGGTAAAACTAGTCGATCAGCGGTGCAGTCGACGGTTCCGTGCCTTTCCCTCTTGAGTTGTCCGCTCAAGGGTACCGGTCTAGCACCCCATAGAAACCTTATTCTATTTAACTGTACATGCATCACTGTCAAACCTAGTCGAGTAAGTTATGTTGTCCACATAATGACTCTTTAATATTGCCTTATCCAAAGTCCACTGGGTTCCCCTGGAACCCAAACGGACAACACCATACTTTGTGCATTTATTTGGAGGACTAAATGTTGTTTATGACAATTATTGATTTAAATAGTCGAATCCGGTAGGGGGTGAGGGACTAACGCTTTGTTTTGCAGGAAAGGCATGAAATCCCTAGATTCGGCATGGTAACCAATATTCACCCAAGGTTGCAAAGATGGTGGGAGGACATTTGGCTAGGGCTTATCTACTGCTGGGATTGCATGAGCTGGTGACACTGTTCGATGGAGCCAAAGATGACGAGTCTGGGGAAGGTCCTTCTGGGACCAAATAGTTAGGAGTTTCTTTTCTTTTTCGCTTTGAAATGTAATAAGGCCAATGGTCATTAGTGATATTTTACTTTATGCAATTTTAGTGTCATTCTGGGATTCGTCTTATTTTTTTATCAATAAAATGAAGAATTTAGCATTATAAGTTATCCAAATCAACTTGTCGCTAGGCCTACCTCAGGCTCAACGAGGCACCGAATTTAGGACACGATTTATATTCTTGAACTATGTGTTTAATATTGCAATATTTTTCTCAGAATCTGTACTAACTTGCTACCTTTTTGTTTTTACTTTTATTTTTTATTTCCTTCCCCAAAAGGTTAGTTCGTGCATTCTGGCATCGTCATCCTAAAACCCATAAAGATCTAAGGGTCCTCCACCACCTCCTCCTCCAAGTCCTATCAAAAGCAAGAACAAAGCAAAAATGGAAAACGTGAACAACATCAGAAAGGACGACTCAGCTGAAAGGGTAGAGGTTCCTCAGGGTGTTCAGGTATCCAAAGAAAGTGTCGCTCTGCTCGAACAAAAGTTACTGAAATTTCAAGAAGAACTACACCAAGTTCGGAACTTGGCAAGTCTGTCATTCTCCCTCACGACTCCATACATCAACTTTCCCAAAGCTCAACACCCCATACCTCCATAGAACACCCGAAGTCGCAAAAATAACCCGCTACTCATCAAAATTGCAACACATGTCACAACAACGCTACACAACTCATCCGTGAACCATTAAATGATAATCCCCACCACACTCCCATATATGTGGAACCAAGAAACAATACACTCAACCCATTCCAAACACACTAGAGTCTGATGACAAAGACTCTCTTATCAAGAACCCGGCAGTCGAGCTCAAGAAATTGACTAGCCAAGTCCGGGGTGTTGAAGGAACAAAAGGCATTGAAGGGCTTAATTATGAGGATCTTTGCATTCGGCCAGATGTTGAACTTCCCGAGGGGTACAAACCTCCCAAGTTTGAAATGTTTGACGGCTCGGGGGATCCTAGAGTCCATCTGAGGACATATTGTAATAAATTGGTCAGCGTAGGAAGAGATAAGAAGATCCGCATAAAATTCTTCATGAGAAGTTTGAAAGGCGATGCACTATCTTGGTACATTAGCCAAGATCCCAAAAAAGTGGATGAGCTGGGTTGGAATGGCGTCCGATTTCGTGGACAGGTTCAGGTTCAATACAGAAAATGCACCAGATATCTTCTACATCCAGAATGTGAAAAAGAAACCTAGTGAGACATTCCGCGAGTATGCTACTCGATGGAGATCCGAGGCTGCTAAGGTCAGGCCGGCCTTAGAGGAAGAACAAACGAACCGATTTTTCATCCGAGCTTAGGATCCGTAGTATTATGAGAGGTTAATGTTGATAGAGGGCCAGAAATTCTCCAATATCATCAAGCTAGGAGAAAGGATTGAGGAAGGCATTAAGAGCGGTATGGTCACTAATTTCGAGGCATTGCAGGCCACTAAAAAAGCCCTACAATCTGGTGGCACATCCAAGAAAAAAGACGTGAGTGCCGTAATGGTTGCACAAAGAACCAAGTCTTCAGCAAAATACCAAGCCTACCCAGTACCCCCTCTCACATACCAGCCTATTCCCAATTACCAAGCACCTTAGCCCTCTTACCAAATACCATCACCCGCTTACCAACAATCTCCTTCCCCGCATACCAACTTACTTCACCAAAATATTCCCAACCTGCAACCGTCTACCAAGCCTATGATACTCACTACCAATCACCTTCTGCCCGCCAAAACTTCCCCATGCCATGCCCTAACTTCGACCGTAGACCTCCCAAGCAATACACCGCCATCGCCGAGCCAATCGACCAATTATATGAAAGACTCAAAGTAGCCGATTACGTCCCTAATCCCTACCATAACTCCAGAAAATCCTTCCCAGTGGGTCAATCCAAATAAAATCTGTGTACCATTCTGGCATGAAAGGGCATACCATTGATGAGTGCCGATCTCTGAAAGACAAAATCCAAGCTTTAATTGACAACAAAATCATCATGGCTAAAGAACTTGCTCCTAATGTTCGTAACAATCCTTTGCCTAATCATAAGGGAGGTGTAAACATGATTGAGGTAGAAGATGATTGGGACCCCTAGGGGTCAATTGGGTTAATTGCCAAAGGTGACGAGCCCAAGAAACCAACCGTCACATTGAATCCAATTGTAGTCCAGATCTAGCCCTATGAGGATGCTGAAGTAAACATGTATGTGCCTCTCGAGTTTGAAACACCGTCATCCAAAATGACCATAGAGGCGATTGAGGTGGAGTTTGGGTCTCCAAAGGTACCACTTGAAGTTGTTGTGTTGCCACCCAAAACGAGAGTGACCATTCCTATAGCGATGTCTGCAGTAACGTCATTCCATACACATGCCATTCCTTGGGATTGTACCGCCGATGCAAGAAGGAAGGGAAAAACTAAGTCTGGAGAAGCAATAGCAGCACAGTGTATGACCAGGACTGGCAGAATTTATACTCCGGAGTACTTAGTTGAATCAAGTAAGCAGGCCTCTCGACGACCTATTGAAACTGGTCTTGATGATCTCTGGTGGAAGATACAGGCGAAAGAATACCCAGTTGTTGTTCAATTAAATAAAACACCAGCGCAGATCTCCATTCTAGCTCTGCTGTAGAGCTCCGAGGCACATAAGAACGCCCTACTGAAGATATTGAGCGAGGCATACGTACCCAGCAATATAACTAGAGTCATAAGATCACTTTCCACGAGGATGAGTTGCCTCCTGAAAGCTTAGGACACAACAAAGCATTGCACATCACTGTGCAATGTGAAGACTATTTCATCACCAGGACTTTGATTGACGGAGAATCCAGCCTCAACATTTGTCCATTGGTGACCCTCAGAACATTGGGGAAGAGTCTAAATGAAATGAAGGATGTGGATATCAACGTCAAAGCTTTTGATGGTTCCCAAAGGTCCATTATTGGGGAGATCAGTTTATGTCTACAAATGGGGCCAACTTGGTTCGATGTTGATTTTCAAGTAATAGACATCCCAGTATCCTACAACTTACTGCTGGGACGACTATGAATCCACGCCGCTGGAGCTGTAGCATCAACCCTGAACCAGACATTGAAGTTGTAGTAGAATCACCAAGAGGTGATTATTCATGGTGACGGGAGTAACCCCATATACAGTCGCCAAACCATCCCAGCGATCGAAGGGAGAAGGAAGCTAGGAGGAGAAACTTACCACCACATTGAGCGAGTCAATGCCGTGGATAAAGACAAATGGTGGGATAACAAGATAGAAAGTATACTAAATTGGAGGGGTATGAACCTGGCAAAGGGCTCGGCAAGAATCTTCAGGGAATCACCAAGGCTATCAAATTGAAGAAGCATGGCACAACTTTTGGGTTAGGGTATGGATATACTTGGCAGGAATTTAGGAATTGGTCACCACCATGGCGCGGCCCTTACTATCTGCTGGAGCACCCAATACCCCGCCTGGAACAGACTTTCCAGCCGACCGACATCATATATGGGTCAGAGGAAGATGAAGAATTAGCAGCAATGAAGAACCTGTTCTTGGAAGATGACAATATGGACTATCACGCCATTCTCGAGGAGGAAGGGGAGGAAGGCCCTTCCATACAGGCAGTGAACCGATGAGAGCGCCTCAATAATTGGTACATCAGAACCACCAGGGCTCGGAGAGATTCGGGGTAGCAAGGCTGGATAGAGCATTATGCATTATCTTTTACTTTTTCATTAGTTGATTTCCCTTTAGTATTATCTTTAAATTTTTGAATAGAGCTCCGATGTTCAAAGCAATTTTTGGCATTTATCGAAGCATTTCAATTTTTATATAAATCTCGCTTTTATTATTTCTTTTCTCTGCCATTTATTTTACTTTACACATCATTACTATTAGTTATATTGATGAACCGATGAATGTGACATGCGACGAGATAATGCAACAAATGGACATAAACTCAAAAGAGGATGAGACGCACATCAGTGGTCACTTGTCACCATCAGAAAAAGAAGAGTACACGGAGTTCTTAAAAGAATATGAGGACATATTTTCCTGGTCATACGATGATATGACCGGTCTCAGTACATCTATCATATCTCACAACTGCCAACGGATCCGACGTGTCCGCCGGTAAAGCAGAAGCTCAGAAAGTTTAAGCCAAACATGAGTCTGAAAATCAAGGAAGAAGTTACCAAATAAGTCAAAGCCAAGGTCCTCAGAGTAGTAGAGTATCCAACATGGTTAGCCAACATTGTGCCAGTGCCGAAGAAGGTCGGGAAGGTCAGAGTCTGTGTCGACTATCGGGACCTCAATCGGGCCAGTCCGAAAGATGACTTCCCCTTGTCGAACATACACATCCTGATTGACAATTGCGCCCAGCACGAGTTGCAGTCATTTGTCGATTGTTTTGCTGCTTATCATCAGATATGGATGGACGAAGAAGATGCGGAGAAAACGGCTTTCATTATACCGTGGGGGATGTATTGTTACAAGATGATGCCTTTTGGATTGAAGAATGTTGGGGCCACCTACATGAGGGCCATGACTACTATTTTCCATGACATGATACACAAAGAGATCGAGGTGTATGTAGATGATTTCATCATCAAATCCAAGAAAGCCACTAACCACATGGAAGATTTAAGAAAGTTCTTCAACAGCTTGAGAAGGTATAACTTAAAACTGAATCCCGCCAAGTGCGCTTTCGGGGTTCCAGCCGGAAAATTGCTTGGGGTCGGCGGGGAATAGAACTCGATCCATCAAAGGTCAAGGCTATTCAAGAATTACCACCTCCAAAGAACAAGAAAGAGGTTATGAGTTTCTTGGGGATACTCAACTACATCAGCCAGTTCATAGACCAGTCTACCATCATTTGTGAACCTATCTTTAACATGTTGAAGAAAGACGCCGCCACTAAATGGACTGATGATTGTCACAAAGCCTTTAACCGAATCAAGGAATACCTGTCAACACTGCCAGTTCTGGTTCTGCCCGAACCAGGTAGAACACTATTGCTCTACCTTGCAGTACTGGATGGAGCATTTGGTTGTGTTTTGGGAAATCATGATAAAACGGGGAGAAAGGAGCAATCCATCTACTATCTAGCAAGAAGTTCACCCCGTATGAGGTCCGGTATTCCCTACTAGAACGCACCTGTTATGCTCTAACTTGGGTAGCTTAGAAGTCGAGGTATTATTTTTGTGCCTATACCACTTATCTCACATTAAGGATGGATCCTCTGAAGTACATCTTCCAGAAGCCCATGCCCATGGGCAACCTGGCCAAATGTCAAATTCTGTTGAATAAGTTTGATATCGTCTACGTGACTCAAAAAGCAATCAAAGGGCAAGCACTAGCCGATTATGTTTCCGAAAATCCCGTGGGTGGAGAATACGAGCCTCTAAAGACATATTTTCCTGACGAGGAGGTTTCTTTCATAGGAGAAGACATAGCAGAATCCTATGATGACTGGAGAACGTTTTTCGATAGACAACAAACTTTAAAGGAGCTGGCATAGGAGAAATCCTAGTAGCAGAAACAGGCCAACATTATTCGGTGTCCGCCAAACTCAGGTTCCCGTGCACCAACAATATGACCGAGTATGAAGCCTGCATCTTAGGGCTCAAGCTGTCCATTGATATGAACGTTCAGGAGTTACTAGTAATCAGGGATTCGGACTTTCTCATACATTAGGTTCAAGAAGAATGGGCAACCAAGAATTTCAAAATACTCCCATACTTGCATCATGTACAGGAGTTAAGTAAGAGGTTTACAAAGACAGAATTCTGGCATGTCCCCATAGTTCAGAATGAGTTCGCTGATGCATTGGCCACTCTGTCATCCATGATTCAACATCCATATAAGAACTTCATTGATCCTATCATGATAAAAATCCAGGATCAACCTTTATTATGTGCTCACGTCGAGGAAGAAGCGTCGGAAAACCATAGTTCCATGACATTAAGAAATATCTGTCAACGGGAGAGTATCTAGAACTTGCAAACACTACGCAAAAGCACACACTAAGGAAGCATCCAGGTTGTTGGAGGAGGTTCATGCAGGGACCTGTGGCCCGCACATGAATGGTTTCTTCTTAGCCAAGAAAGTACTCGGAGCTGGTTATTTCTGGATTACTATGGAGACCGACTGCATCTAGTATGTTCGGAAATGCCATTTTTGCCAGATCCATGCAGACATGATAAAGGTACCCCCTAACGAGCTCAATGCAACAAGCTAACCATGGCTGTTCGCCACTTGGGGAATGGATGTCATCGGACCTATCGAGCCTGCCGCATCAAACGGGCATAGGTTCATTCTAGTGGCAATTGATTACTTCACCAATCTTACCGGGGGAGCCCTCATACTCGTAGACATGGATGGAGAATTCTGGCCAAAGCCGATCAATTCAGATGCAGTGAAGCGATACTATATGTAACCATTATGATTCATTTATGATTTAATTTGGACTATGCCGGACCCGATTGCACCCTCTGAACGCACATGAAATCATAAAAGAAACTCGATTGCACCGTCTGAACGCATAAAACAACAATAAAGTTGAGAATTATACTCCAAACCAAATTGAATCAAGTTTTTGAACTTCAAGTTCTTCCATCTTACTCCGAATGTGCTGAAACATACTTATACTACTCGGAATGACACCAAATATTACGTGCAGGTGTTAAATCACCATAAGGAATTATTCTTAGACTTGGAATCCCAACTGGACCTCAATACCACCAAATCCTACTCCAAACCAAATTTAAAGTACTTAAAAACCTTCAAAGAGTCAACTTTTACTTTTAAATGCCGAAACGCTCCCGGTATATCTAAAACTTCAATTAACTTCAATTAAGTTCTTATATGTAACCAAAGAGTCTAAATTGGCCAAATATCACATATAAGCCCATGTACATACACGTCTTCCACATAATTCAAATAGTACGGCCAACCCCAATCCCAAGGAATAGTTCCCTCACACCAAGATAGGCAAGATACATACCTCAAACAGGCCAAATCAAAACTCATAAATAGCTTTTCCCTTAAAATTTGCCTCTGCACGGCTCAAATCTAAAAAAAAACATAGCTTAATATCATCAAACAATGTAAGAAAAATTAATTTTGATTAATAAAGTTGACATGTTTACACAATTCCCCAAAAGTCAATAGCGGGCCTACACAATCAAAACCCGAGTCAAAGGATAGCTCTCGACTACCCATAACCCCACGAGTCCATAGATGTATTTTACTTTTCAAATTCGAGTCCAATTCGACTATCAAATACAAGATTTTTATTTTTCAAAACATAGAAAAAATCCCCTTAAATTTCTCTTTGATTCTCAAATATTAAATCTAATATATAATTATTTAATATGGTTTATAATATATCAAAATCACTTACCCTATGATTGTAGGTGAAACTCCCCTCTCCAAATCGCCTCATACCGAGTCTAATGTTCTAAGGTGCAAGAAATGAGATCAAATACAGATTTCCCATCCCTTTTGTTCAAATATAGATTCTGCAATTGTGATACTGGGTCCACATTTGCGACGCCTAACATCTTGAGGGAGGTCGCAAATGCGACACTAGCTTCGCATTTCCGAAGCATGATCCCATTGCAAATGCGACAATATACTTGCAAATGAGAACCAACCCAGTCTAGCCTACTCTTCACAAATGTGATCAAGGTATTAGAAATGCGATACCTGAGGACCCTCTACTATGATCACAATTGCGATGCTGGTGCTCGCAATTGATACACCGAAGACATCAGCACAGTAGCAACCATGAATTGCGTCCAAACCAACATACTAACTCACTCGTACGATCAAAAGACTGAAATAACATCTATAACGACGAATATGACCTCAAAATGCATGAATTTCAGAAGAAAACTCAAGAACCTTTTGAATTACAATCAAGCATCCAAATCATATCAATCAAACACCAAATGACATCAAATTGTACAAGAAAGTTCCAAATATCAAAACGGACCTATTCCAAGTCGCAAAATAAAAATTTGAAGTTAGCCATAAATTCAACCTGTGGTCAAACTTGGAAAAACTTCTAAATCTCAAATTTCTAACATTCATAAAAACAAATCAAATCAACCTAGGGACATCCGAATTCGATTCTGCACATATGCCCAAGGTCAAAATCATGATACAAACTTATCGGAGCCATTAAAACATCGTTTTGCGGTATTTTCACAAAATTCAAACTTTGGTTAATATTTCCAACATAAGTGTCTAACCAAAGAACCAAAAGGTCCAAATAAACCCAAAACCTTCACAGAATGAAACAAACCAACCCCATAATTCATGAACTCACAAATTTATATGTGTGAAGCTTCAAAAGGGAAAATGGTCTCCAATCCACAAAACTACCCGTCCTCAAACGTGCATAAAGACATACCTGAAGTGCCAAAAAGGTAAGGATAATGACTACACATGTTGTGATCAGTCTCCTAGGCCGTCTCCTAGACCGGTTGACCCCTTTATTGAATCTTCAATCAAGCGATGTTCTTTGATCTTATGTTTCGAACTTGTCTATCCAAGATAGACATCGACTCCTAGCATAACTCAAATCCTTGTATAATTGGAGTGAGCTGAAATCTAATACATGTGAAGAATCACCTTAATACTTATGGATCATTGAAACATGGAGCACTAGGTGAACTACCAATAAAATGCGCAAAAATACAAGTCTGTAGGCCACCTCAGCAACACTCTCAAGAATCTAAAAAGGACCAATATGCGTAGGGCTCAAATTTTTCTTCTTCCCAAATTTCATCACACCCTTCATGGGTGAAACTGTGAGCAAAGCTCTCTTTCCCACCGTAAATGCTACATCACGAGACCTCCGATCAACATAAATCTCCTGTGTTGTGTGATGCCTATCCTGAATAACTTTGAATTTTTCCAATGCCTCCCTAACCAAATTAGTTCCCAACAACCTAACCACTTCACACCAACTGGAGAATGAAACTGCCTCAAATATAAGGCATAACAAGGAGGCATCTGAATACTCAATTGGTAATTATTGTCGTAAAACTATGCAAACGGGAAGAGCTGATCCCATGAACCTCCAAAATCCATAACATAGCAGATCCTCCAAGATCTAAATGGTGTATTAAGACTGCCCATCTGTCTGGGGATGAAACACTGTATTTATTTTAACCTGTGTGCCTAACTAATGCAACATAGCTCTCCAGAAATAAAATGTGAATTGCATGAATCGATTAGAGAAATGGACACTGACACACCATGAAGACGAACAATCTCACTGATATAGATTTGAACCAGTTGCTCGGAAGAGTAGTTAGTCACAAAGTCAATAATGTGTGCAGATTTGGTTAGTACATCCGCAATAACCAATACTCCATCAAGTTTCTTCAAGGTCTGTGGGATTCCAAAAAAAAATCCATGGTACTACGCTGCCCCATCCCCTCTGGAATCTTAAGTCTCTGAAGCAAACCTCCTAGCCTCTTAAGTGGCTGGTGTAGCTAGAATTGTAAGTGCCTTAGCCATGCTCGTGTAGACAGTCAAAATCTAGAACAAGGACTCTTGAAGGCTAAAAATAACAATGGGTATTACTGGTACCTCAACTGGTCCTATCAGCTCAACAACATCTGGGGCATGCTCCTTAACTAGAGTAGTTGGAAGCTCCACAAGTGCTACTCCAGCTGTAGTGCGAGCCACACCTCGACCTCTACCGCTACGCATGCCTCTCGCATCCTCAATTGGTGGAACTGGTAGCCTCCCGCCTAATCAGTTGCACATTTCCTCACCGTATGTGAGAGAACAAAACAATCAGGTTTCAAACATCAAAAATAACAAATCCACACAATACGAATGTAAGGAATTGATTTTATGCACCTAAAATTGGAGAGCTCGAGTTTAGGATCATTGTGTTTTTCCGTAGACTCACCTTGAAGGCCCGAGTCATAGTTTGAGGTTACACCTTGAGGGCCATTTATGCCGAACTATGAGGCAACATAAATCGGTTGTTATCATGGATAAGCAGGAAATTCCCTAGGCACGATATCAAAGCTGGCAACACCCGTAAGTATAGTACCAGTCTATGCCAGACTTCTAAGTAGTTGTACCAGCTACATCTCTTTGCAATAAATGCATATGTACTATATTGGGATTCCTCTACTATATAAAAGGGGACCCTTGTTATTTCATGGATATACAACATTGAATACAAGAACATCCTCTGCTCTCTAACTTAAACATAGGTACAATAAGGTATGACAACAACACAAGTGTGGTAATAGTCTAAAAGCCTCCCCAAACCATGAACACACCGATGCACATACACACGCGGATTACCTAGTGCATACGTAACCTAATTATCATTAATATAACGTAATTCATAGTATTAAATACCCTAAAATAAATGTTTTGGTGTATTATTACCTCAAAACGCATAAACCAATACTCCAGAAAGCCTTTCCCTCGTGAATCGGCCTATGAACAGCTCAAATCTTATCACAAACAACTTAATATCAGCAAATAATGTCATAGGAAACAACTTCAAAAAATAGAGGTTTGATCTTTATAAAAATCAAAAAGTCAACCTCGGGTACGCACCTCAAAACCATGCCAAACTTAAAAATTCAAAATGCACATTCAGTAATGAGTTCAACCATACTAATTTCATCCAATTCAGATCACGTTTCAACATTCAAATACTAAATTTTCACTTTCAGAAGTTTTTACTAAAATCCCACATTTCATCAATTTAAATCTCCAAATAAATGATAAAAACAAAGATGGAATAACAAAAAATGGACAAATCAAAGTCCAAAACACTTACCCCAATCCAAATCATGAGAGTCCCCTCCAAATCGCAAAAAACTGAGCCCTCTAACTTAAAATGTGATATATTAACCAAACCCTCGAAGTACAGTTTTAAACCTTCTACCCAGTTGTTTACCTTTCGTGACCGCGTTAAGTCATAAATCGTGTTCGTAATGAACAAACACTCTAGGGCTTCGTGAACACATATAACTCTTCACGAACGCAAATAAAGAATATCACCTACCAACAATAACTCAACGTGATTGTGATCCACTATTCGCGATCGCGAAGAAGGAAACCAGAATCACAAATTCAACCGTTTCTCAAGTCCAAAACATGATCCAACAACCATCTGAAATACCCCTCAGGGCTACCGAGACCACATATGAAGATATCAACAAGTTTCAAAACATGATACAAACTTACTCGAGTCCACAAATCACATCAAAGAACGTCAAAATTACGAATCACACCCCAATTTAACCTAAATAAAACTAATTAACTTCAACTTCAAAAACCAATACTGAACCATATCAAACAACTCCTAATGACCTCAAAATTTTCACAATAGTCCCAGATGACACAAGGGACCTATTAAAAAATCCAACCAAAATTTTTAACATGATATCAACAAAGTCAACTCTCAATCAAACCTTCATCCTTCCAAACTTTTAATTTTTCAACTTTCGCCAAAAAGCCTCAAACCAACCTACGGACTTCCAAATCATAACAAGACATAATCCTAAGTCTAAAATCATCATATGAAGCTATTAAAGTCATCAAAACTCTATTCCGAAGTCGTCTTCATAAAAGTCAAACTCTTGTAAGATCTTTTAACATAAGTTACCAATATTAGGACTAACTGTCCCAATTTAATCTGAAACCTCCCTTGAACTAATCCAACCACCCTGGAAACTCACATAATCATATTTAAGCAAATAATAAGTATTAATGGGAGAATGATTCGACGTTGTATAAAATGACTGATCGGGTCCTTACACCTAGAGTAGGTGTGTTGGGACTTGTCAGTACATTCAGATGGGATCATCAGGGGCTCAGGTGATAATTAGGCATGTTTTGGAATGGTTTTCCTTCATATATGGGTGAAGGTTACTGATGGTACTAGTGTGGCACACCTGTAGTTTATTTTACCTAGGGGGATGATCGCAGAAGCGGAGGCAAGATCGCACCTCCTAAGATGGCTAGAGTTAGTGGCGGCCGCAGATGCAGAATAGATGACACAAATATGAGTATCCAGATGCAGATATCTTATGCATAGGTGAATAGGGATTGAGTTAGTTTCTCTGTAAATTCAAAATATTGGGGCACACCCACGATATCACATAAGCGATTTTCTAGGTGCAGAAGCGAGAAGGAGCACTGAAGCAGATTCTAGCCTCGCACCTTCATTGTCGCGAAAATGGAGCTTTGTCCGTATGTGCGAGTAGTTGGGTTTTTAGTGGTATCCACACAATTGGGTCCCAGAAGCAACATCACAGAAGCGGCATGTGTTTTGCAAATGGGGAAATACGTGGGCAGAATTTTCTAAATCGAAGTTTTGGTTTAGTTGTTCACATATGGAGATTTAGAGCTCGGTGTTGGGCAATATTGGAGAGGATTTTTACCACATAGACTGGGGTAAGTATTTTCTACTCAGTTTTGATTATATATTCCATGATTTCATCTTCTATTTTGTCATTTAA
>MU705775.1:89421-120792 GCA_026770625.1 Nicotiana glauca | reverse complement strand
GGGGGGGGGGGGGTTGTCTATACTTTACTAAAGTGAATTATTGAATTTTGAACATCGATTCGGAATCGTATTTGAGTGAAATCAATATGGTTGGACTCATTTGAATGTGTTATTGGAATTAATAAGTTTTGTATGGTTTCGAGGTGTGGGCTCAGGGTTGATGTTTTGGTTGACTTGAGTATTTGCTTAAAGATTCAACCTTTACCATTTGGGGTTGGTTCCTTTGGCATTATTTGATGCTTTTAGTTTATTTTGGCTAGTTTCATGACGTTCAGAGGTGGATTCATGCGGGATGGATTTTCTAGAGTATAGTTTGGCTTGCTCAGTGTTCGATTTGACTTGTTCGAGGTAAGTACCATTTGTAAGCTTTGATTTGAGGGAAATTAGCCCTAGGAACTATGTTATTTGTGATGTGATGGGGGTGACGCACATGTTAGGTGACGGGCGTGTAGGCGTGTATAGAGTTAATCATGATTCGAGTTGACTTTTAGACTGTTACAGGCTTGTTTTGTTGTTATATCTTGTTATATTCGTGTTCTCCCTACTTGTTTGATTGTTTGAGTTGTGATTCTTATTAGAAATCATGTTTTGGCTATGTGATTATTTGATTGAGACCTAATGAGACTATTTCTACTATTTTTTGCTAACTGTAGTTATACACTCTGTCATGATTCTTTATTTGCACATCATATCTCGTTCTATTCATTATTGGTTGTTGTATCACACTTTGTTGTTACTTTCCATAAGGGGTACTATTTGGCTGAGTGATATGAGAATTTAAGCCTTGAAACTTGAGATGTTGATTACTGAGGTGGGCCTGTGAGCCATGTTGAGAGTGTGTTATGTGGATCGGGTTGCACATCGTAGTAATCCATATTGGCTTTATTATTATTTGAATTGGGTCGCATGCTACAAATAGGACTTAATGTCTTATTATTATGTTGTCTGGGTTTCACGCTGCAACATGCCTTACTACTTACTATCACGAGAATCAGGTTGCACGCCACAACATGCCTTATTGTCTTATTGGCCTTATTGGATTTTGATTAGTGCTTGGGTTGGATCCGCATTTTTGGAGTGGCATACGAATAGTGAGCATAAGCACAATGATGTATACATGTTCTTTGGTGAGGGACTTTTGAGCCAGGCACCCGTATAGTGCTGAGTGATTGTGTGTGTGTGATGGAGTGGGGGCACTGAGCAAGACATCTTGAGTGGGCTATGATTGAGCGTACTTGATGATATCTCTGTGAAACCATTGGTTTGACATGTATATCTAACATGTAGGCATAGAGATGTATTTTTCTCATGCTAGATTGTATATGACATTTGATGACTTGACATATGTATTGACATGTTGGTTTAGAGATGTACTTCCTCATTCTATTTGGTAAATGAAAAGTCTTATATGATGTTTTAAATGGGAAAACATAGTTCTTTTTGATAAACACATTTTAATTTATTTCATTGATAACATTTTGTCTTAACTGTTAAACACGGGAAACATATCTACTTTCTTATAGCTGTGAACGAGCTAAGCATGATAATACCTTTGAGTTATTTGTTGTTACTATCATCATTATATCAATCGTTGTTATTTTTATTGGCCAATGGCATTATACTCTAACCTTTTTTTGAACTCGTCACTTCTTTCAACCTAAGGTTAGGTTTGCTACTTATTGTGTACATGGGGTCATTTGTGCTCATACTACACTACTGCACCTTGCGTGCAGATCTGGGAACTGATGTTGATATGTATGGCGGGAGATGGAATTAAAGATGTACATGCATTCTGATTATAGTTGTCATTTCTCCTTGGTAGCTTTAGACTTGAAAATTTGTTTATGCATATATTGAATAGATTATGTATTTATTTCATACTACCTTTGTAAATTCTAAGTCTTAGAAACCCATGATTTGTATTATTAATCATTGGGAGTTGTATAGAATTTCAAATATTTTACTCATGTACTCTTATTATTCTCATTTGAGTTATGTTAACTGTTACTTGGCTTACCTAGCATGTTATGTTTTGGTACCATCACCACTAGATGGATTTTGGGTCATGATAATAAGCTGCTTGGCCTCCACATTAGCAAATTTGTTTTGGGATTTTTTACAATGTATAGAAGTCCACCCAAGAAGATAACTGTATATGTGTCTGTGTATGTGTATGTGCTAGCAAATGTAAATATTGTTACATAGTGGTCAAATATGGCTTCAGTTTGGATTTTCTTTTTTATATTAAAAGATTTAGATATTTGGTATCCAAAACTTATAATTGGAGTGTCTAATTCAAACTTACCTCGTGTAGGCCCACCAAAGGAGTAAAGTACTCTCTATGTTTCCAATTTCGAGAATAAAATTGAGACATATAACTCCTTAGTAGGTAGAATGAAGGTATCACCAATATAATTATTTCTCTCCCTTCTCTCTAGGAAGAAGGGTGAATAGTAATTTCGCCACTATTGACTGAGCCATAACTCCGGCATCCGGAGGTGGATTCTCGCAAGTTTAGTGTCAAAAGATTCAACTTCTCATTGTGCACAACCTACAATTGGCTTCATCTTCAAATTCATAGCCAACTTCTACAGATCTTAATTTTTCTATCGCGATTACTGTGGCGTTTACTGTAGCGCGAACAAGACAGTTATTAAAATTTTGTATGAAGAAGAAGTTTTGCTTTTCAGCTTCTCCCAAATTACCTATTCAGATCCAATGCACACAAACCACCCTCCCCCGATTCACCCACTTAATCCCCTCGACACAAGCAGTGATAATTCGACAACGCACCTACCTAAGCCTATTGACATCAAATTACCACCTACAACTCCACCGACAACTGCCCTCCTCACCAACACACAACCCACTGAAATCACCGTCGGGAATGATTCTACCACCAGTAATGTCACCAAAAATCACCCCACATCCAATAATTTAACCAGAATCCCACCTCAACCTAAGATTTCATCTAACTTTGATAAACCACTACGCCGGAATAAAAAAATACCTAAAAATGTCACTGAGCAGACCAATACAAGTGCTAATGTGCATTCCAGTGAGAATATATCACCTCAGAACCCAAGCCAAAGCAACATGTAGCTCGTAAAAGTAATGACTACGGACACCAAAACTCAGGATTATGCAGGAAGCAAAAGGAATGAACTGATGGTGTCCAAAACTTCCTTTGCGGCTACCGTCCATGCAAAATTACCATCTCTCACCACTGGAGCACCAATGGTAAAGATGAAACATGGTACCCACCTAGGCAAACCAATAGTCCTTTTCTCAGTGGAAGATTATTTTATAAACTTGGCCCAGGAATGCAAGCTCACGATCATAGGAAAGTTTTACCGGGGGAAGCCTACAATGGAGGAAATAAGAAGAGCTTTTGTTAGACAACTTCACCTGTCAGGTCCGGTTAAAATTGCATACTTCGACCCCAAACATGTTTACATTGATTTTAATAATATTGTAGACTATAATCATATTTTTTCCAAAGAATATATTGACATTGGAGAGGCACCGATGAAGATATTAAAATGGACTCCAGATTTTAAGCTGGAAGAGGAGACATCTATTGTCCCTGTATATATTCACATTCACCAATTGCCTTGGCATTTGTTTAATTGGTGAATTGTTTCCTGATTGGTTAGCGAGGTAGAAGTGGTTGTGGCTCCTGACCAGGCAACATACTCCAAGTCCAGAGGTAATGTTGCCAAGGTGAAGGTAGAGATTGACTTGTTAAAATCAAGGTTGGATCAAATCTGGCTTGGCTACAAAAGACTTGAAGGGACAGACGATGAAAAATGGCTTGATATAGAGTATGAAAAGGTCCGAAGTTATTATTTATATTGTAAAATGCAGGGTCATATCCAGAGTCAGTGTTGGAATAAGATTAGGGATGACAGAATCAAAGCCCAAAGGGAGGAGAAAAACAAAAAGAAGTTGAGAACCAAGCTAGAGATAATTTTAAAATTGTGGCTGGAAGTTTAGGATTAAACTTTAGAGCAGCGCCAACTAAAAACCAGCAAGTCAAGGATACCAATCCAAGTACATTACCGCAGGTGGTAATAGAGGAGAAGAAGAATAGCAAAGGAGGTAATCAAAATAATCAAGTGCAGCAAATATGTGTCAATCAACTAACTAAGAGAAGTAATGGTATCACTATTAATGAACATTCCAATGACCAACAACGTAATGTGGTTGAGGAGGTTCCAGGAAAAGGGAAAGGAAAGATTGATGAGATTACGGGAAATAATTCAATTCCTTATATCTCACCGAGGTAGGTTAACAACACCAATCACGAGAGAGTCAGTAGTATTGAGGCAAATGACAAAATAAAGAAAAGAAACAAAAAGAGGAAGAAGAAATGAACTGTGAATAAAGAAGTTAATTGTGAGAGGCAAGTTGTAAATAATTCTCCAACAAATACTACAAATCAGGATAATGGTCAAGGAAGTGGTACTAAAGAAGTTTTAACATAAAAGGAAAATGAACAAGATTCAGATCAAGAGGTGAGTTTTCAAAGAATAGAGAATGTCGATAGTCAAAATATTTAGTGCATACAAGATAGGGAAGTAGTCCAAGCTATTGATCCAGGAGATATGCATAATAACAATCTAAAGTTTATTAGTGGCACCAATCTTGAAGATGGCCAGAATGTTGATTATGATTTTCAATTCAAACCTGGGGATCAGTCAGATTCGCCAGGAGAAGAGGGGAATAACTCTAAGGACATGGACTATGAAGATGAAATGAACTCACATGCTAGTGGTGACTATGCAAATGCAGATTTTGAGGGGTTGCACAGTGAAAAACTATTAGTAATCAAGAATATTTGGATAAGGTAAATAGTGATGATCAAGCAAACATCTTGGTTCACACCTTTTGCACTCAAGCTTTAGTGGGTGTTACTATTACGTCAGCATTTGATATTGTCATTAACAATGTACATCCATCCCCTAGAGGAAGGGGTATAGGTCATGGTAACACTAGAGGTGGCAGACAATCCAAACAACAGCCTGTGATCACATCACAGGAACTCTATCTTTCCAGTTAATCTAATTTTTTAGTCCCTATTTTGGAATATCAGGAGCATTAGTTCAAGCGGTGCTCTTGAAAGACTTAAGCAATTTATTAGACTCCAAAAACCATATTTCGTAGCCATTTGTGAACCTTTTAATAAAGCAGATAAACTAGTGAAGTTCAGGAATATGTTGGGGTTTGCTAATGTATATTCCAATAGTTATAGTCAAATATGGATTTTTTGGGATGATTTTCTGGATTGTAGGGTAGTAGAAGAGAATGAGCAATAGGTTACTTGTATTATCAATTGGATGGGAATTTCTATTTTGGTGTCTTTTGTATATGCTAAATGTGATGATGCTCTCAGGGAAGAGTTATGGGACAGTTTGAGAGATACTGTAGACAAATACAACTTACAATGGTATATAGCAGGAGACTTCAACTGTATTGTAGATCCTTCTGAGAAAAAAGGTGGGAGACCTCATATGATGTGTAAGAGCTTACCTTTCCTGAAATGTATTATGGATTGTGAACTTTTAGATACCGGTTATTCTGGTTCTACGTTCACATGGTGCAATGGTCGGTGCCCGGAAAGAAGGGTCTGGAAAAGATTAGATAGAGTTCTAGTCAATCATGAATGGATGGATCTCTTTGACTCAACTAGTGTTAATCATTTGATTATCACAGGATCAGATCACTCACCCCTATTTGTTATTGCCAAGTCTACACAGAGAGAACCTATAAAGTACTTCAAGTTTCTGGATTTATGGACTGTTGAACAAAACTTCAAAGAAGTGGTAGAGCAAGCATGGAATATGGATGTTCAGGGATATCCAATGTGTAGGTTTCATTTAAAGTTAAAGAACACTTGTAAAAAGCTATCTGAATGGTCCATAAATTCAGTTGGAAATATTTTTGACACGTTTAAAGATTTGGAAAAAAGGTGTCTGATCTAGAATCTAAAATTATCTCTGATAATTCTGAGGAGAATAAAACTGCACTAAATCAGTCAAATGCACTATTGATTCGAGCCTACACGAGGGAAGAGTCATTCTGGAAACAAAAATATGGGGTGAGATGGTTTATAGAAGGGTAGGTAAATTCCAAAATTCTTTCATTCTATAGTTAAAGGAAGGAAGAAAAGACTTTCTTTGAAGAAAATGAGAGATGAAAATGGTAATTAGATTGAAGACGAAGAGGAAATTGCAAAGGAAGCTGCCTCTTTCTTTCAGAAACAGTTCATAAAGAAGAATTATGGGAATGACTTCCCAGTCTTGAATTGTATTCCAAAGCTTGTTGATGATGCTGATAATGAAAAACTTTTAGAAGTACCAACTATGAAGGAACTTAAAGAAGTGGTTTTCTCTATGAACCCTCATTGTGCTCCCTGTCCAGATGGTGTTTCTGGAATGTTTTACTATGCACGTTGGGAGATCATAAAAGAGGATTTAATGCTAATGATTCTTGATTTTTTTCCAGGTAATCAAATTCCAAAGGCAATTACTCATACCTGCCTTACTCGTTTTCCAAAAGTAGATTGCCCACAATCATTCATAGAATTAAGACCAATCAGTCTTAGCAACTTCTCATGCAAGATAATATCCAAAATGATGAATCAAAGGTTGAGCCCATTGATGCAAAAGTTGGTGTCTCCTAATAAGACTGAATTTATTAAAGGAAGGTCTATTACGGAGAACATTATGCTGACACAAGACGTGGTCCATAATATAACAAAACCATCACCATATGGCAATGTTGTATTGAAGTTAGACATGGCTAAAGTATATGATAGAGTCTCTTGGGAATACCTGTGTCAAGTACTCAGACAAATGGGTTTCTCTGAAGAATAGATTGATAGTGTGTGGAGCCTAATATTTAATGTTTGGTATTATGTTAATATAAATGGAGTAAGGCATGATTTCTTCAAATCAAGTAGAGGAATCAAACAAGGGGATCCAATTTCGCCTTCACTTTTTGTCATTGGGGCAGAGTTGTTATCTAGACTGATGGATAGCCTTGTCAACTCAGATTTTATCCCATATGCAGTAGATACAAAGGGACCTACAATTACCCACCTTTGATATGCAGATGATACCATCATTTTCTCTTCTTATGAATCTGTCTCATTAGAGTTGATGATGGCCAAGCTGGTAGCTTATGAACAAGTTTCGGAGCAGCTAGTAAACAAAAGAAAATCTGGTTTTTATGCTACATTCTAGGAGGAAGATCCCAGAATCAACGACATAAGGAGAATCACTGGTTTTTCTCCATGCCAATTTCCTATGCAATACCTTGGCTGTCCTACTTATTTAGGCAGGAAGAAAGTGATTTACTTTAATACTGTGGTATCTAAGGTAGCTAGTAGGATACAAGGTTGGCAAGGTAAAATGTTATCATTTGGTGGGAAGGCAAATCAGTTTTGCAAGCTTTACCTTTTCATCTGTTGTCTGTGTTACATCCCCCTAAAACTGTGTTGCACCAAATAGAGAAAATCATTGCTAATGTTTTTTGGGGTAAGGAAGACAATAGGAACAAAAGGCATTGGAAGTCTTGGAGTGATCTTTGTTATCCATTTCTCGAAGGTGGAGCAGGTTTTAGGTTGATGGAAGATATTTCTAATGCCATTGCGGCCAAACTATGGTGGAACTTTAGAACCCAAAATACTCTTCTCAGAGAATTTCTGGAATTTCAATATTGCAAAAGATATCATACAGTTTCAAGGAAATGGTCATATGGTCAATCACATACTTGGAAAAGACTTATGGACATAAAAAAAGAGGCTGAACCATGTATTTTTTTGGAAGTTGGGAAGAGGAAATATTTCATTTTGGTGGGATAACTAGACTAGTTTGGGGCCTCTGGCAAATCTAGTTCATGCAACTAGAACATCCAATAACACAAAGGTGAAGCAGTTCATCCATGAAAGGAATTGGAAGTATGACAAGTTATTGGCATAGCTACCGGCTAGTGTGGCTAATTCTGTTGTGAAAGTGGAGATCATTGAAAAAAATATGGATTTTCCTTACTGGTTACCTGAGAATAATGGAACCTTCACTTGCAAATCAGCATGGAAAACTATGAGAAGGAAGAGAGGAGGAACATTGACTTCCAGTAAGATATGTCATAAAAAGCTTCGTTTTAAAATTTTCTTTTTTATGTTAAGATTGTTACTGGCCAAGATACCAACAGATGATGCAACTAAGAAAATTGGCATTCCATTTGCTTCTATTTGTAGTTGTTGCACAACACACTAGGAGGAAACAATTTCTCATTTATTCAGTGATAGCCAAATTGCCAGATAGGTTTGGTTATATTTCTGTAATATTGCTGGAGTTAGATTTAACAATGGTCATCTAAGACAAACTATCATGAATTGGTGGTTGGCTAAAGGAAAAATTGGAGTTCTCTCTATGTTACTCCAGTGTATTCCAGCTGTGATTTGCTAGGAAATTTGATTGAACAGATGTGCAACAAGGTTTGATAATAAACCCATGTCAGGGTGGCATATCATCAAACATGTTTCAAACTATTTAACTTTAATCCTTAGATGTCATTTTCCTAATCTACAGCTTCCACAACTTTGGATCGACAAGTGTAAGTATGTGGATAAGTTACAACTTTCTATTCACTCTTAAGCTGTTAGATGGAGCAAACTAGATAGGGGCTGGATAAAATTGAATGTTGATGGGTACATCAAAGGTAATCCTGGTTTAGCATGAGGAGGGGGTATAATCGGGGATCACCAAGGCAACAAGATGAAAGATTTTGCAGAATATTATGGCTCGTGTAGTAATAATTTAGTAGAAGCCAAGGCATTATTGCATGGTGTTAAGTTATGTAGTAACTCTTGTTTTTTGAAAGTCCATGTTGAATCTGATTCATTGTTAAATGTCAGTATGATTAATAAAAGGATGTTACCTTCTTGGCAAATAAAATATATTATTGAATAGATTTGGGAAGTAACAAGCATTGGAGATTTCAAGTTTACACAAACATTTAGAGAAGGCGACACAGTCGCAGATCAACTTGCTAACCTAGGAGTAAACTCACATGATTGTGCTATCTTTAATGAAGCTGTTTTATTGCCCACAAAGGTTAGAGCTTCAATGATGTTTGATCAAGATGGTTTACCAAATTTTCGATTCAAGCCCAGAAGAAATAATTTTATTATTAATGATGATATCAATTGACAGTGCATTGCTTAGAGTGCTTATAACTAGATTGTATGTAGTTCTCGTAGATATGAACTATCCAACTTGTAAGGAGGTGTCCTCCATTCTCAAAGAATTCTTTTGTGATCAACTGCAAACTAGATTGGACTCCACCAATCTATACTGTGTAATTCAGCCAAAGGTTTATGTCCTCATTCGTGTAATCATCATTTTTGGAATATACAGGTTGGAGTTTGGCCTAAATCCTCTATCTATATGATGGAACCTTGAATAAAAAAAATCTTTAGTGGGTTAATATCTTTATTCACTCACGTAACAAATATAATCACACACCTAAATGACTCTGGAAAAAAATCCGTACTTGAGAAAAGTTCTTGCGAGGAATCCCATTCTTAAGGAGAAAATTAATATTGAAATATCTTGATGATAATATGAGTAATAAACAAATGTTCATGCAGTGGAGTAGTCCTAAAACTTTAAACCTCCTAGTGGGAACAAAGTACCTGTCACGACTGCTATTTCTCACCTTAAGATATCTGATGGCACCTAGTCTCTAAGATTGGGTAAGACAAAAATTCATTAATAGATTAACAGAAATAACAAAACTAAGATAGTTAAATAAGTCGATAAAGTGCATAATAACTCCGACATGGAACATCAGTAACAAAATCCCCAATATCGGTGGAATCGAGTCGTATGTTCTGCAGAATGTACAAAAAATCTCTATCATAGCACTGTCTGATAGTAGGATAAACAGTAGTAAAGGAAATAACATAAGGTGACTTGAAGGCATGCGAGCGTCGAGCAGGTATAACTTGGAGTCTTCGAAAATAATTGTACGATCACTGGCGTCCGACATGAGCAGATGTATTTGGATCTACACAAAAAATATGATGATAAGTAGTATGAGTATACGACAGCGCTGCCTAGTAACTATGAAGCCTAACCTCGATAGAGTAGTGACAAGTCAGATCAAGACAGTTACTAGGATAAGAAAAACTGAACAAAGTATAGTATAGCCTAACAATGGAAAGTAAGGAAAATAAATGACAATATGGCAGTACAATAATGTAAGCTAACAACGAGATTTAAGGAAATAAAGACAATAGGAAATGAACACGTGATGAGAACTACAAGTTTTTAAATATAAACAAATACAAGTAAGACAAAGAAGGAAACATAAAGACAACAAGAAATTAACACATGACGAGAACAACAAGTAATTACATACAGGCAAATACACGTAAGACATAGGAGGAGAGAACAAGAACTATTCAATCAACAAGCCTTTTTAAAATGGAATGCACAACAACAATCACAACTGAGATACCACATCTCATAACCTCATTTCACAAATCACTAATCACAATCTTTCTTTATATCCTCGCGAAAGCCTTACATTTAGATAATTTTTTGAAACACTTTTCATGAAATAGCTACATGTGCTTTATCCCCCTTATGTAGCGATGTATCTTCAAGTAATTCCCTTACTGGAAACACACTCATAAATCCCACCTTTTTTCGGCGCATGCACATCAACCCAATCCTTACACCACCACGCGTGCATCAATATCACAACACACTAGCAACATATTCTACAAATTTCCAAACTCATTAATATAAAATTACCACAACATATAGCACGCGGCTCAACCACAATGTGTACAAGTATCTCAAAATAACAAAATAAATGATAATTACTCAACAAGGAAAGGATATTTCAACAATTAACAACTTCAACCTCAATGTGATAATAGCTTTCCTAACTTCAGCTTCAGTAACTCAAAATGATGGTATTCTATGAAAAGACGACCCTAATTCAATAGTATAACATAAGCTTAATAACGGAAAAAAGATAGTATGAGATAGAAACTACATCTAAATGCATGACTACAGTTCAACGCGAAGATACATCATGAAATAATAACTTCAAATAAGAATGACTAAATAAAGAAAGAGGCACATGACAATAAGAGAGATAACACATCAATTAAGGCATGTAAGAGCAAGTTTGTCCATAAAAGATGGACCCCGACTTGTAGTCAACACCAACATTGGGGTTGTAATCCTTGCAGTCTTCAGCTTCTGAAATCTCTCCTAACAATCCTCAGACCATCTGAAAGGAGAAACCTTATGGGTCAATCTAGTGAAAGGTGTAGTAATGGAACATAAATCCTCTACGAAACGACAATAATATCCTGCCAAACCAAGGAAATTTTAAATCTCAGTAGCTAAGACGGTATGGGATAACTTCGAATTGCCTCAATCATCTTTGGATCTACCTTAATCCTATTACTAGATACCACATCACACAAAAAACGCCATTGAATCAAGCCAAAACTCACACTTGGAGAATTGTGCATATAACTTCTTCTCCATCAAAGTCTGGAGCACGATCCTCAAATCATGCTTATGATCCTCCCGGCTGCGAGAATAAACCAATATGTCGTCAATAAATACGATAGAAAAAAATCAAGATATGTCTGGAATACACTGTTTATCTGGTGGATAAATGTTGTTAGGTCGTTGGTCAACCCAAATGATATCACTAGAAACCCGTAGTTACCACAACGAGTCTTGAATGTAGTATTTGGCATATTCGAATCCCAAATCATCAGTTGATGATACCCTAATCTCAAATCAATCTTTCAAAACACTCTAGCACCTAGATGCCGATCAAAAAGGTCATCAATGTGCGGTAATGGGTACATGTTCTTTCCTACTACCTTGCTTAGCCTCCTGTAATCAATACACATCTGCATAGAACCATCCTTCTACTACACAAACAAAATTGGAGAACCCAAGGTGAAAAACTCTGCCGGATGAAACCCTTATCAAGCGATTCCCAAAGATATTCCTTTAACATATTCAACTCCACTAGTGCCATAAAATATGGTGGAATAGAAATAGGCTAAGTTCCCAACACCAAGTCAATGCCAAAATCTCTATCACTATCTGGTGGCATGCCCAATAGGTCTACTGGAAATACTTTTTGGAAGTCTCTCACTACCGGAACGGACTCAATGGTAGGAGTATCAGCACTAACATCCCTAACAAAGGCTAGGTACGCCTCATACCCCTTCTCAGCCATTCGTCATGCCTTAAGAAAGAATACAACCCTGCTAGAAATATAATCCAATGTACCCCTCAACTCCAATTGGAGAAAACCTAGTATGGTCAAGGTCACGGTCTTGGCGTGACACTCCAAAATAGCATGATAGGGTGACAACCAGTCCATGCTCATGATCACATCAAAGTCTACCCTATAAAATAGTAATGGATCAACTTTGGTCACATAACCACCAAAAATGACTAAACCCGATCAATAAATGCGATACATAATAATAGAATCTCCCACAGACATGGACATATAAACATGAGCACTCCGACAATCATGAGATTTATCCAAACATAGAAAAAACTAAGATGACACATATGAATAGGTGGATCCCAGGTCAAATAAGACAGATGCATCCCTATGACAAACCAATGTCATAGGTATGATGATAGCATCTAATGCAACTGCCTCCATCCTACCACGAATAACATATTATCAATCCTGGCTTCCTCCTCTAGGATTATCTCTACCCTCCTGGACTCCACCCCTAGCTGGCGGTATACGTTGGTAGGAAATTGGAGTAGAAACCATAATCTGTGAACCCTGTGAATCCTGTGAAATCTATGGAGCCTGCGTAGTCTGTGGAGTTGCACCCCTCCTAAGTCTGGGACAGTCTCTCACCAAATTTTGGGTATCTCTACACTCAAGACCAGCTTTTGGTGGGCATGGCTGTTGAAACTAGCTCTGGCTTGGTCGGCTAGACAGTCAGTTGAAGGTACACGGTGTAAGAGGTGTATTGGAAAGTGGCTGAGAAAAATGGGAAAGCTAAGACATAGGAATAGTCAAAGCAGCATTTATAGTTGGACGTGCTAAGTGAATTGGTCGACACACATATCCCCTACCATGTCGGGCTGAAGCTGCAGCATGGCCACCACTAAATCCTCCAATATCTCAAGCCATCTTGGCCTCCCTGTCCCCCCTCTCTCTCTCTCTCAGCCCCGTTCCAACCTCTGTGTGATCTCTACCACCTTCAAAAAAATGCTATCCGTCTCTAGCTCTCGAGCCATGCTGAATCTAGGCCCATAATTGAGCCCTTTGATGAATCTGCAAACTTGCTCTCTGACTGTTAAAACCAAAGCAGGTTCCTTTCGGGAGAACACACTGAATCTAATAGCATACCATGACACTAACACAGTCCCCTAATGCAGCTACTCAAACTCTATTTGCCATGCATCCCAAAAAATATAGGGAACAAAGTCTATCAAAAACATCTCTGTAAATCTAGCCTAATTGAGTAGAGATATTGTAGTTGTCCTACCCACCTTGTGCGCTTGCCACCACCGTTACGCTACTCCTGATAGCTGAAATATTGTAAAAGCAACTCTGTTCACCTCGACAATACCCATTATGTGGAGAATACAATGGCACTTCTCTAGAAAACACTACGTATCCCCAGTAGTTGCTCCGCTGAAAGTAGGAGGATCATACTTATTCAACCTCTCAAGTCTCCTTTTCTCCTCCTCAGATGAAACTGGTTTAACCTCAAGTTCAACAATAATAATGGGCTGAGCTGGCGTGAAACACATAACCTAATAAATGTGGACCCGTTGCTCGGGAGTATGCACCGCGAGAGTCTAAGCTCCTCCCCTAGCATGAGATGTAGCTGGTGTAAGGGGAATTAATCTCACCTGATCTAATGTGCTGAACATGCTCAACAACTATTCTATGGTCTCCTGAAATCCAGGGGAAACAACACGTGCCTCGGATTCCTATCCCTCAACTAGAGGTTTTTGCGGCTCTTTAGTCAATGCTCAGGCAGGTGCTCTAGCTAGAGCACACACCCCTCCTCGTCCTCAGCCTCTCATGGATGTAGCAGGGGGCTCGAGTGTCTGATCCTCTGATCCAGCAATGCGTGTCCTCACCATATGTGAGAGAATAGACAAATAGCTAGAATTTGAAATCCAAAAAATTCACATGATAAGAATTCAAGGAAGTTGAATTTTCCTAATAACTTTGTAGCCTCTCGAAGATAATTACAAACATACATGTACTGGTCAGCAAGACTCTACTAATCTTTGTTATGACTCGTAACACCTATGAACCTAAAGCTCTAATACCAACTTGTTACGGCCCTAATTTCTCACCTTATGATATCTGAATGACACCTATTCTCTATGACTAGGAAATTATTATATTCATTGATATCTTGAATGAAATAACAAAAATAAGAAAATAAAATAAATCGATAAAGCTTATAATAACTCCAAAACAAGACATCACTTACAAAATCCTGAAAATCGGTGGAACCGAGTCATAAGCTCTAAAGAATGTACAAAGCTCTCTAATACAACATTGTTTGATAATAGGATTAATAGTAGTAAAGGAAATAATATAAGGTTATTCCAAGGCCAGCGATCTTTGAGCATGTATACCTTGAAATCTCCGAAAATAAATATATGAGCTCTAGACTCCGGCATGAACAGATGTACCCTGATCTGCACAAAAATATGCAGAAGCATCGTATGAGTGTACCACAATGGTACCCAGTAAGTATCAAGCCTATCCTCGGTAGAGTAGTGACGAGGTTGGGTCTAGACACCTACTAGGATAAGAAAAACATAACAGAGTATATACAGTGTAATAATTGAAAGTGAGGACAATAAATGACAATAAGGCAGTACAATAATGTAAGCTAACAGAGAGATTTAAGGAAATAAAGACAACAAAAAATGAACGAGAATACAAGTAAGACAATGAAGGAAACAACAAGAACTTTTCAACTAACAAGCCTTTTTAAAATAGTATTTACAACGAGAATCACAATCGAGGTACCACACCAAATAACCTCATTTAACAAATCAGAAATTATAATCTTTCTTTATATCGCTGCGTGAGCCTTACATTTAGTCCAAAAATTGCTAGATGCGCTTTAGTTCCTTTATGTTGCTGCATGGTTTCAATTAATTACCTTACTAGAAATATGCACATAAAACCACCTTATGTCACTGCTTCCACGTGAACTTATATCCTTAAACCGCCATATGCCCATCAATATCACAATACAATAATAACTCGCACCACACGTGCTCTTATGCCATAACTGTCCAAACTCGACAACACCATTATCATCATAACATATAGCGTGCGGCTCAACCTCATATATGTACAAGAGTCCCAATAATAACAAATTAGAATGATTTACTCAAAAAGAAAAGGATCTATTTATAATTAACAACTTCAACATCAATGTGATAATAGCATTCATAACTTTAACTTCAATAACTCAAAACGAAAGTATTCCACGAAAAGACAACTTCCAATTCAATTGCATAATATAATATTAACAACGAAAAAAAGATAGTATGAGATAGTAACTACGTCTAAATGGATGAGGAAAATTCAACGAGAAGAGATATCATGAAATAACAACTTCAAATAAGAATGACTCAACAAATAAAGAGGCACATGACAATGAGAGAGATAACAACATCAAGTAAGGAATATAAGATCATGTTTGAAAACAAAAGATAGACCATGTGATAATAACGGTAAGTAAAGCATGTAAGAGCAATTTAACAAAGGAAGATATAACATGATACGACAATCTCCAATTAAATGCATAAAAGAGCTAAAGAGTCTAATGTAACGACCCGATCGATCGTTTTGAGATATTGCACTTCGCTCTCTAGTTCTCGGGCATGAGTAGTCCCGTGTGATGTGCTATGACATATGTAAATCGTCAGTTTGGTTTTCAAGGTAATCGTAGTGAATTTGGAAGAACAGTTCTCAGTTTGAAGCTTAAAATTTAAAAGGTTTGACCATGTTTTAACTTGTTAGTATATGATATGTAATTGGCATTTTTATGATTTTGTTAACCCCATTAGTTGATTTGGGACTTATGAGTGTGATCGGAATGCATTTTTTAGGTATGTGGAAAGTTTAGGCTTGAATTGGAGAAATGAGAATTTCGGCGTTTTCTGATTGATAGGTGAGATTTTGATATAAGGGTCGGAATGGAATTCTAGAAGTTGGAGTAGGTCCTTTGTGTCATTTGTGATGTGTGTGCCAAATTTCAGGTGAATCGGACGACGTTTCGTAGTCTTTTTGATCGAAAGTGGAATTTGGAAGTTCTTGGAATTCTTAGGCTTGAATACGATATAATTTTGGTGTTTTGATGTTTTTTTTAGCGTTTCGAAGGTTGGAACAAGTTTCAACGAGGTTATGGGATATGTTAGCATATTTGGTTGACGTCCCGAGTGCCTCGGGTGAGTTTCGGATGGTTAAACGGATCTATTTTTGACTTTGGACTTGGCAGTTTTTGCTGGTTTTGTTGCAGGCGAATTGTTTTTCGCGTTCGTGGTCATGGACTCGCATTCGCGAAGGGTGTCCTCTGAGGTGGCAAATTTTGTCGTCGTGTTCGCGTTTTGTGCCTCGCATTCGCAATGTTGGGATGTTGTGATTCTCCAATTCCGTGAGGCTTATGTCGTATTCGCATAGAGGAAGAGGAGTAGTTGGGCCCCCAATGCATTCGTTCTACGCGTTCGCGTAGTAAGAGTTGCGATCGCGAAGTGTTGACTGTGTTGTGCATCACGTTCGTGAGAGGTTGTCACGTTCGTGTAGAAGGAATTTTTTTCTGTGAAGCGGTGTGCTTTGCGAACGCGAGGGATATGCGGTGTTCGCAATAAAGAAATATCTGGGCAGATAGTTTATATTTTAAAATCGGGAGTTCAAGTCCAATATCATAAAAAGCCATTGGAGAGCTCGGGAGAAGGTTAAATTTGAAAGGATTTTCAGTGGAGCAATTGTGGTAAGTATTCTGCACTAATATTTTGTTTAATTCCATAATTTAGTCTTGAATTTCATTACTTAATTTGAGAAATTAGAGTGGAAATTTGGCGAAAATGGAAAAAAAGTTTGGGAATTCTTTTGGGGATTTGAATGGGAAATTGAGGTAGGATTTTGATGAATTTGATACGGGTAGACTCGTGAAAGGATGAGTATTCTATTGTTGTAATTTTTATCGTAATTTGAGACGTGGGCCCAGTGGCCAACTTCGAGCAATTTTGGAATTTTTGATCTAAATTAGATATTTTTGAATGGGCTTTATTCCCTTAGCATATTTTAATGGTTATGTTCTTATTGTGGCTAGATTTGGGGTATCTAGAGGTCAATTCGTGAGGGCAAAGGTATCTGGGGCTAGAGTTTGGACCGGATCGAGGTGAGTAATGATTGTAAATATTTTCCTAAGGGTATGAAACCTCGGATTTCATATCATTGTGCTCTATTGAGGTGACGCACACGCTAGATGACGAGCGTGGGGTCGGGCACCATTGGGGATTGTTACTTAGTCCATCCCGAAAGACAGTTTTACTGCGTATTGATTGAAAATGGTTTGATATCATGATGTTTTGGGCCGAATGCCATATTTGGGCCTCGTTCAAACTATTTGGACCCTTAGGGGATTTTTACTGATATTTCCTTATTGTTTTGACTTTACACTTGAACTCAATCATGCTATGTTCTAATGTTTTCATAACTCAACCATATCTATTCCTCTTTAACACTTAAAATGATATTGTAAATTATATTTATGGGTGAGCATCATGTTTTACTGTTGCGCGAGTGACTTGTGAGTTTCTAACTCAGTAAGGCCGAGGGCATATGTTGCGATGAAACACCTGATTATGATTATGAGGCCGAGGGCCTAAAATTTTTACACCACGAGGTGGCTTGTTAATATGAGGTTGGGGGCCTATGTGATTATGCCACAAGATGGCTTGATATTGCGCTTGGGTTGTAAGGGGCCCCTCCAGGAGTCTGCATACCTCCAGTGAGCGTGGGTACCCATTGTGATATAAGATATTGCTCGAGGGGCTAATGATTGTTCTATGATATTGCCCGAGGGGCCGATTCTGTTGACATTATGCCCGAGGGGCGGATTCTTATTTGTTTATCTATTCTAGCTGCTTTGCATCTAATTGCTTGATTGTTAAAAAGGCATGTCTAAAGAAGCTTAAACTGAACTAAAGTAACTTTACATATTTCCCCCTTTTCATTGTTTTTACTAGCTTTCAGTGCTTATTTATAGCTTGTTGATGTGCCTTTACGTGATTTCTTATTTCTCAATCTTCATTTACTATTATTACTCACTGAATCGAAGTACTCACATTACTCTCTGCACCTTGTGTGCAGATTCAGGTATTTCTGAACCTGGTAATAGGTATTGGTTGATACAGGCAGAGTCATCGGCGTTTAGCAAGGTAGTTGCACGACGTTCGCAGCATTGCTTTCTCCCTCTTGATTTCATTAGACTGTATTTTTTACATTTTCAGACTTTTCGTTGTATTTAGACCTTATTAGATGCTCGTGACTTGTGACACCCCGATTTCGGGTTGTATCTATTTCTGCACTTGTTCTATTTTGCTAAATTTATACTTGTTGGGGATTTATTCTAATAAATGACTTAAATTGACTTATTAAATTATTAAAAATGAATTTGAGAAATGTGTCTGTTGGCCTTGTCTTCACGAGAGGCGCCATCACGATCGGGTCCGGTTTGCGGTCGTGACATCTAAACTGGTAAAAGTACCACATATAAGCATGTGTACACACTCGTCACCTTGTGTACACGTCTTCCACATAATTAGAAATAACGCAATATCCCGAAAAACCTAAGGAGTGGTTTCCTCCACAAAAATTTAGGCAAGATACTTACTTTAAGAAAGTTAAATATGTCAACTAATAAGCCTTTCCCACGTGAATCTAACTCCGTACAGATCGAATCTGGACAACATAACTCAATACCATAAATACAAAACATAGGAAGCAATTTTGGATAATAAAGTTTCAATCTTTAAAGAAACCAAAAATCCAACTCAAAAGTAAACTCAGGACCCACACCTCGGAGACCGAACAAACTTACAAATTTTTAATATCTATTCCGATATGAGTCCAGCCATACTAAAATTATCTAATTATGTCCTCAAATCGACCTTCTAATTCTCAATTTATGACTTAGAAAAGTTTTTACAAAAACTTAGAAAAGTTTTTACAAAATCTTTCAATTTATCCAACTTAAATCACTAATTAAATAGTAAAACAAAAGATGAATTCAAGAATAATAAATAAATCCGAGTCAAAAACACATATCCTACAATCCCTGAATATAACCTCCAAAATCACCCAAAATCAAGCTATCTAACTCAAAAAGTGGGAAATAAAATAAAACCATTGACCCAACCCTTTTGTTGCTAGACATTTCTCATCTGCGAGCTCACAGTTGCATCTGTGACTCCGAATCTACAGGATCAATTTCCACTTCTGCAGACCATACGGTGCATCTGCGCTTCCGCTTCTGTAGACCTAAGGGTGTATTTGTATGTCCGCTTCTCTGGCCATGAACCACACCAGCTATCGCTCAACACTCAGCCGAATTCTACTTCAACAGTTGCGCGCTGGTGCACTATTGTCCACACCTGCAGGCCCAGCTTCCCGAGCCCAAACTCGCTTCTGCAGCTAAGTAGTCACTTTTGCAGTGCCACACATGCAACCCACATAGTTCAGGTGCAAAGAACAAGTCTTAAGCAGTCCAATAATTCCTTCTAAGTGCCAATAGGTCCGGATTCAATTCAAAACACATCGGGGGCCACCGGGACCTCGTTCAAACATACTATAAAGTTCCAAAACACAACATGAACCTACTCGAGGCCTTAAGTCACATCCAACAACATCCAATCTATAAATCGTACCCCAATTCAAGTTTATCGAACCAACGAACATTCAACTTCAAAAACTAACGCCGAATCATATCAAACCAACTTGGAATGAGCTCAAATTTTGCATGCAAGTCCCAAATGACACAAAAGACCTGTACCAACTCCCAGGATCACAATTCGAGCCTCATATCAATATAGTCAATGCTAGGTCAAACCTAATAAATTTTTTTTGGCAATCCGCTAGGCAAGCGCCTAGGGCTAGTTTATTTATTAAGAATACAGAAAAGAAAAATACAACAATTCAGAAGAGTATAAATATGGGGGACCATAGCACAGGTATTGTTACCTATATGCCTTGGCTATATAATCACTCCTCTGCGCCTCACATTGCCTCATGAGCGCAACCTCATGTAGAGGATTCATGGTGTAACTGCAGGCAAAGTCTCATGAGGGCATATAATCTCATAGCCGCGTGGATATTTTTTCCGTAGGCATAGGATGAAGGAAACACAAACCGGGCTAAACCTTACCTTACTAATCCTATTGAGGCATAAAATAGCCTCACCTACTAGCATGCGTGTAAAAAATAAGAACTAGAAAGTACCAAACATTTAATGATCATCACAGAGTTTATAACATACTCTGTGATGATATTACAAATGAGTATACTAATAAAATGGTAGAATAAAATGAAGATGGAATTAAATTGTTGTCCCTTCATGCCCAAACTTGTAAATTCTTCAATTTGTAATTCTTTGTCATCACTGTCACAATTCTTCAAAATATCTTCAAAATTCATGACTTCTTTTTTGAACGGTTGGACCTCGTGGGTGTAGTTGGAGCAACTTAATTTTGTTTGGCAACTCGCATTGGGAGTCGCCTAACAATTGCTTTCTCAGTTACCTTGTCGTCCCAGCTCTTCTTTCTTGTATGATTCTTTTTGCTTTGTCCGCTGTGCATTGGTGATAAATCACCTTGTTTTGCTAAATGTGCACGACATTCTTGCAATATTGCATCTTCCTCTCCGTCTTTGTAAATATCCCTTGCCACATTCACAGGCGGTGGAAAATTTCCAGGAAGATCCTGTGTCATCAATAAATTTCTAGTTTGTGTAGTTGCCAAAATCAGCTTGTTCTGTTGTTCTTCTACTCCTTGTATCACTTTCCTATCTTTAGACAAACGACTAGTACTAAAAGCATAATTGTTTAGTGACTGTACAGGTTTGAAACTTACCATCGCCTCCAGTAGTTTTCTGTCCTCCAAAGTGATCTTTGTTGAATTTAGGTGTTGTTGCTCCTTTTCATCGCCTGAACGTAGTACTAAAGCATTTGAAGTGTTTGCATTATGTTGCTGCTGTCCAGCAAGTGACAGTATTGGTGCCAACTCATGACACTTTTGCTCATCACTTGATGTTGAAACATGTTATGAGTTTGCAATTTGCTGCTGCTATCCAAAAGTTGAAGTTGTTGTTGCATATTGATCCTTGAGAAGAATGTGAGCTGGTGTGTTTCTAATATTCTCCTGCTGCCCCGATGTAGTTGGTGCTGCATCTTTCATCCGACCTACACCTAGTGCTTGTTCCCAACTGTTGCTGCCCATATTTAGGCACAAAAACTGGAGCTTTTGCATTAAGTTTGCTGTTCAAACATAATAACAGAGAGCTGCCAGTTTTTTGCAATGATGGAGAGCCAACTGAAAGCACATCTTCCTGTTCGCTGTCTTGATATTCATCCTCACTCGAATTCCCAGCATAGTTCTCTTCATCCTCCTCCTCCTCCTCATGTTGTTCTTCCCAAAGCTTTGTTTTAGTGACCATGTCCCTCACATTTACTTGTATTATTTCTTTGTAATTACAAGTGGACAGTATAGGTTACCCACATTAATCCCCATGTTCACCAAATGTCTCGCACGATTGAGAAGGAATGTCATACGCCGATGTGTTCAAGGTTACCAATGGTTGTTTGAAAATAGGATTGGCATACATCATCATTTCAATTTGTGATTCTTTGATAATTTTCTCCACTTAGGACTGGAAAAAAGAATCATAGGAATGCACGTAGTGCCAGCTTCATTGTCCGTAATCTCCTCCCCAACTGGAACAATTTCCTTGTTTAATTCTCTGGTTTTCTTTATATCTACATGGCGTCCAACTGATGAACTTGCTGGATCAATTTGGTTTCTATTTCTTTGTGGTTTTGCAATAGTAGCACTAGACAAATGTTTCTGCTTCATCACTTGAGGATGTGCATTTTGTCTTGGGGTATTGGTGCTATGTGCCAGCTGGCCTATTATATGCTCCGCCAATTTCTGCATTGAGGCATCTTGTCGAGCTACCAAATCCTCAACCAAATTGTCACTGCCTTGCTGATGGTTTTCAATTGTAGAGCATGGAACAATTTGCTTTTTCATCACTTCTTCATTTAATCTAGTTTGAACAATTCCACCATCCTCATCAGTTGCAAGAATCTCAAAGGCATTTGAATTGGAAATCCTGTTGGTGTCATTTGGTCGACCACCGTGGTTCTGTTGTTTTGGTGAAGTCACCTTCGTTGTAGGTGAGTTCCTTGTTGTTATCACGTTCCAATGTCCTTTGTTTTTGCTCATATTAATACCCTTATCTACCTTCATCATAATCCCAGTTCCAGACGCACTTAAAATGCCCTCAAGCCCATCATTAATTACCCCTAAAGTCTGGGGCTCATTAAGTTTAGCAGCGTTCTGGGTATTAGAACCAAAAACAGATTTCTGGGCATTTCTTTTGCATTTTTCTCCAAAACCTACTACGTCTGAACCAACCACATTTTTCAAAGCACCAAATCCTTCACTTTTTTGCATCTCATCTCTCTTTACAGCAGTCCACACAGCTGCTGCATTATCATCAGCATCAGCTGGAAGTTCGGTATTTTTAACAATAGTAGTAGCTGCATAAGATGAACCTGAATGTCCATTAAATACTATTGCAACTAGAACATCAACAACTCCAGTACTTCCAGCTATAAGTTGGACCGCCAAACTTGCATTAGCAACCTGCGAATAACCAACACCATCTGATGCTATAGCCACATCATCATCAAGAGGAGCTACTTGCATACATGATTCAACATTGTCAGATGTACCAACTCGTGCACCTGGGAGTTCTGCATTATTTCGAAATGCAGTACCTAACCCAGCACCCTCTCGATCACCTGCTCCCTTAAATGCAACAGTAGCCTCCAAAGTTTCACCAATAGCACCCTTCGCACTATTCAATTCAGTTCCCTTACCATTTGTAGCACCTATTGCACTATACAAATCAATTCCCTCTGGTATTGATGTATTATTTTTGGACAAAAATGCTCGAACAGCTGCAACTATTGCACCATCATCCAACATCTGTTGAAAAAGCCAAGGTTCAATAGCTGGACCATTAGAGGCTTTAGCTAAAACTTGATCAGCCTCCTTATTATTGGCATCCTTCAAGTCCCGAGCAACTCTAGCAATGGCTTTATCAATTGGAACAATTGCACCAGATATAGGATTTTGCCTTTCTTTTAATTCTACTCCCCTTACACCTAGACCTTGTTGCACATGTACACGATCACCTGGAACATCTTTAGTTTTTTTTGTAAAAGTTTAGCATTTTGCATTCCAGCAGATTCCATAATTTGCTCAGTAGCTGGACCTTTAAGCATTCCATCATAACCTCGAGCAGCAGTAGTAGCTTGATTCTTGGCATTTGCTGCTCGAGCAACAGTAGTTTTAGCCACCACGGCATCATTTCGATCACCAGCTGTCATAGCAACAGTAGCAGGTGCAGAGACTACTACCCCTGCACTTATCGTATCTTGCCTCACAACATTTTGCTCACCATGTTCAAAAAGACTTGCTTTCGCTACTTCATCTTCCAGCTGCCCAGCTCTTTTTGCATTAAGAAAATCCCTGGCATCACCATTCATTTTGTCCAGATTTCCCAGGCCTTCCCTTTCACCCTCAACAAGTACATCTTCTTTATTTGCCACAGTCTTCCAATGGCATGATCTTTCATCATGCCCTTGATGCTTACAACAAGTATAAAATTTTGGAAGATTGTCATAGACTATATCCTGATAATGCTCAACAACTTTCCCAGAATTTCTTTCCCTAATATGAATTTTAATTCTCTTAGGATACTTGTCTAGTAAATTGAGCATTACCTTAACTCTTGCCATACTTGATCGAGTTCGATCTTGTGTTGCTTTGTCTACTGCTAAAGGATTTCCAACTGCTAAAGTGATGGACATTAATGACTTTTTTGCAAAGAAATTTGCAGGAAGATAAGGCATTGAAATCCATACGACTTCCCTCAATGTTTCTTCACGTGGATTAAATGCCATCGTCCATGGAAATGATCTAAAGAAGAATTAATCTCCCTTTGTCTTTAAATAATCTGTGGAACTTGACAAAGCCTGAACAAAATCTTCTAAGAGATCAAACCTTACCAAGATGTGTCGATATTCAAGCTGTCCAACATTGCAGTAGCCTTTGACGTCAAAATGTTTTGGGAATTAATTGTCGCAACTCCTGGATATCTGGTTTCCCATATGAGAATTTGAGAATCACAGCTTGATGTAGATCTTCTTCCATGGTGAAAGAATTCACCTCTTCAATGGTGAACTCCACAGCAGGTTCACCATGTTCAAACATTACTGGACAAAGCTCCAGTTTTGACGATTTTGCGGCAGCTTGTTTTCCTACAAAGTGCGATGCACATGACAGTTTTGTATTGTGATTTGGATTAGTTTCTATGGTGTTTTGGATTGACTTTCCCACAACCAAAAGCTGGGGAGAGACGACAACATACATGTCTTCTCAAAACGTCACCATATCATTGACGTGAAGAGCAGAAATTCAAGAAACAATCTTGAAAAATCTGATAGCTACGGTAACTCGCGAAATAGAATTTAAGATCTGGAAAAACTGGTTATGAATTTAAAGATGAAACTAATTAACCTATCAACCTTCCTTCAACATTGGCAAAAAAAAAAACCGAATTAACGTACGGACATGCAAATCAATATCTTGACATACGCCTAAGTCAAAAATTACCATACGAAGCTATCAAAACCATCAGAACTCAATTCTGGAGTTGTCTAAAAAAATTTCAAACTATGATCAACTCATTACACTTAAGCTTCTAAATATAGGACTATATATCCCAATTTACTATGAAACTCAGCCGAAACAAAACCAACCACCCCCCGAAAGTCACATACCCACAAATGAATATAGAAGAGGCAACAAAAAGAGGAACATGGCTACAATAATCTAAGACTAAGTAAGCCTAACACATAAGAGAATTTAATTGAAATAGCGTCTAAGAACAATTAATTAACCAAAAAAATCTCAATATATCAATAATACTTAATAACAATCACAAAATTCCCACAATCAGTGAAGCTGAATCATAAGCTCTAAGAAGTACAATAGAAGTCTCAAAATACAATATAGTTTGATGTGAAAATAAAGAATAGAAAAGATAGTAGTAGAAGGTGACTCCGAATACTGCGGGCATCAAACAAGTATACCTTGAAATATCCAAAATATATAATCCATTCATTGGTGTGCGACACGAGCTAAAGTTCTTGGATTTGCACAAACAAGTTCAGACGCATAGCATGAGTACACCACAATGGTACCTAGTAAGTGTCAAGCCTAGCCTCGGTAGAGTAGTGACAAGGACAGAGCAAGACACTTATTAGACAAAAGAATGAATAGAATACAATATAATCTAATTACGGAAAGCAAGAAATAAATGACAACAAAGCAATATAATGATGTAAGGCTAACAACGGCTACTAAAGCAATAAAGGAAAACAAGAATGAGCATACGATAAGAACAAGAAGTAATCAAATACACAAAATGAAGGAATAACAGTAACCATTCAATCAACAAACCTTTTCAACATAGAATGTATAACAAGTATTACAACCGAGGCATCGCACTTAATATCCACATTTCACAACTTACAATTACGATCTTCCTTATATCTCCATGTGAGATGATGTTTAGCTCAAAGTATATATATTTTTATGTATATCACCTCATATTTTTCTCTTGTTTCGTGAGTTTGGAATGTTAAATGCTATGAATTATATTAATTTGAAGTATTTTTACTTGTAGGAATGATTCGGGAGCAAGTGGGGGCAAGCGTGCAAGAATTGAAGCTAAAACGGACAAAATCGGAAAAAAAGCCAGTTTGGGTGCCACAGGCAGTGCCTGGCACCACCTGTGGCACTGGAGACACAATGCATATTTTCAAGGCGCCAAAGAGGGCGCCAGGCGCCGGGCTGGGCGCCGATTACGGGTAGTGGCCTATTTGACCCGGGATTCGATTCAGTTGACCCAAAACCCGACCCAACACGTTATAAAACCATCCTAAAGTCTTTTTTGAGGGGAGATAATCAGATTTTTGGGGGAGTAGTGGAAAAAACACTGTTCATTCTTGAGAGAAAAGCCATTGAAGACCAATCTTGGAGCTAAGAAAGGAGGAGAAATATATCATCTTGGAGCAAGAATTAAAAGAGTTCTTCTAAACTTTCTCTTAGTTACTTGTTCATATTATGTTTAAGATTATTATTGTTGAGATTTGTATGAACATGAGTGGCTAAAACATCTATTATTCTGGGGTTGTGATGTAGCCATAAATATTGTGGTTTGAAATTAACTTGATCTTGATTATAATTCATTCGTATATGGTTGTTTCTTTAATTCTATGTTTAATTGCTTAATTGTTTGGCCAGCAGTTAAGTTCTATTTACTATCTATGCTATGCTTGGAAAAGCCATGTTTAGATTAGAGAAGAATTAAAGAGAGCATGATCTTAACCCTCAAGGGGAGCGGATTTGTGGTTAGGATAGGAATATACCTAATCACCTTGCTTAATTAAATGTCGTGATTTTACTGCATTTTTAATAGATTGATTTCATAGGAATATAGACGTTGATCTATTGAGAATAGGTGATTAGTACTTCGGGAGAAGGCTATGAGAACATTTATCGACTAATTAACAACCATGAGTGAATTATATGAAAGAGATAGTTAGTTAAAACACAATACAATTGGTGAATAAATCACAACCCTAGAATATTTATCTCTATTAATTGCACACAACAATCAACTTGATACTTGATAATTTTAGTTGTTATTTAAGATTATAATTAGCATAATTAAACATCTTGAATTCGAATTTGGCTTGACGGAATAACAATATTGGTGTATTAGTGAGTAGTAGATATAAGTTTCTGTGGGTTCGACACTCAACTTATCACTTTATTACTTGTACGACCACGTATACTTGCGTGTGCGTTTGGGACCAACAAGTTTTTGGCGCCGTTGCCGGGGAACTTAATATTAGCTACTTGCTAGTTTATGCTTTAATTGTTTATTTCATCGAGTCTAATTTTACTTGATTGTTGCTCAAATCTCAGGAACTTTGATTGAATGCGTAGGATCCGAAGCCAGGACCGACTTCAAGGCTTTGATCCGGAACCTGAGAGAACATTTCAAAGGAGGTTGAGGGAAGCAAGGGATACGAATAATATTCAGGCACTTGTTCAACTTCCTGTGGACATGGCAGAAGGGCAACCCATGGCTGTTCAGGAGGTGGCGATACCAAGCATTGCTAATGTCACCTCCAGTATAGTGAAGCCCCGGATCACTGGGCACTTTGAACTGAAACAAAGCATGATTCAGCTGCTTCATGCAAATGGCCAATTCATGGGTATTCCACACGAGGATCCACAACAGCATATTCTGAACTTCTTGGAGATTAGTGATACTTATATCACTAACGGGGTCACTACGGATTATGTAAGGCTCACACTCTTTCCATTTTCTCTGTTGGGCGAGGCTAAGCGATGGCTAAAGGCAGAACCAGCAAATTCCATTACATCATGGAATGATTTGGCAAGAAAATTTTTGGCAAGTTTCTTTCCTTCCGGCAAAACTGCAAAGATCCGAAGTGAAATAGTTGCCTTCAAACAAAAAGCAAGAGAATCTTTATATTCAGCTTGGGAAAGGTTCAAGGGGCTACTCAGAGACTGTCCTCATCACAATCAGACGAATGAAGTGTTAGCCCACACTTTCATAAAAGGTCTACATTCTGAAACAAAAATTGTGGTAGATGCTGCAGCTGGAGGTCAGGTATTGGAGAAAAGCTTTGATGAGATATATGCATTGTTGAACAAATTCTCCAAGAGCAATCCCGATTGGCAGGGAGAGAGTAGCAGATACACATTGCAAAAGTCTACTGGGGTTCTTGAGTTAGATGTCATATCAGCATTATCAGCACAGATTTCTGCACTAACAAATCAAGTCAGCCAGATGAACTTGGGCATCAACAAGCAACAGGTACAACAAGTTCAAGCTTTTTGTGAAATATGTGGAGAGGGTCACATGAGCAATCTATGCCCAGCAAATCTAGAGTTTGTATACTTTATGGGTAATGCAAATCGAGGTCAAACAAATCAGTATGGGGATACTTACAATCCCAACTGGAGGAACTACCCAAACTTCTCTTGGGGTGGAAACCAGGGCACTCAGAATCAATATAGGCCTCAAGCACCTCAACAACAATATAGACCACCTCAAGATGAACAACAAACAAGTTCTACAAGTCAACTTGAAGACATGTATAAAAATATGATGGTTGAACAGCAAAACCTTACCACATCAGTGAGAAATTTGGAGCGTCAAATGGGACAACTTGCTAGTGCTCAAAACACTAGACCAGTTGGAGCTCTTCCAAGTGATACTGAGCCCAATCCTAAAGCTCAAGTCAATGCGGTTACCTTAAGAAATGGAAGAGTACTAGAAGAAATTCCAAAGAAAAAGAAGAATACAGATCACCCCTAAGGAGAATTAGCCCCTAAGCTAGCTGAGGGGAATTAGAAAGATGATAAAGGACCCAAGCCAGTAATTGAGACTATGCCACCACCTCCATTTCCACAAAGGCTGCAGAAGCAAAAAGATGATGCTAAGTACAAGAAATTCCTAGATATTTTGAGCCAAGTGAGTGTGAATCTACCTCTAGTGGAAATTTTGCAGGAAGTGCCTAAGTATGCAAGGTATCTCAGAGATATTGTGGCAAACAAACGAAGACATACAAAATTTGAAACAATTGCACTTACTGAAGAGTGCAGTGCTAGAGTTCAGAGTAAACTTCCTCCTAAGTTGAAGGCCCCTGGGAGTTTCACAATTCCTTTCTCTTGGAAAAGAAGAAGTTGGTAGAGCCCTGTGTGATTTAGGGGCTAGTATAAATTTGATGCCATACTCTTTGTTCAAGCAACTTGGATTGGGGGCGCTCAGACCTACTACAATTACTATACAGTTAGCAGATAGGTCACTAGTCATGCCCGAAGGAATCATTGAGGATGTGTTAGTTCGTGTGGGGAAGTTTATTCTTCCTGCTGATTTTATTGTTCTTGATTACGAGGCAGATGAGGAAGTGCCCATTATTTTGGGACGACCATTCTTAGCTACTGGTGGAGCAATTATTGATGTGAGAGCAGGAAAGTTAAAAATGAGAGTTGACGATGAGGAGGTCACTTTTAATGTGTACAAGGCACTTAAGCTTCCTAAGCATTATGAGGACTTGTGCATGATTACTGTGGTAGAATCGAAGGGGATAAAGCAGGGTCCTTATGTGAATTGTGGTGATCCACACGGGACAACTGAATTAGAGGAGGTAGTGTTTCCAGCTGAGCGTGTTAAGATGATTGAGAAAAGAGCCAGAGATGAAAGAGGAGACCTTGCGAGAGCGTGCAAAAGGGCTAGAATTCATGGGAGAAAGAGTAAGAGAAAGCGCCCAGCTTGAGCAGAGTAGTAGAGTCGTGCCACGACTATAAATAAGGCGCTTGTGGGAGGCAACCCAATTTTTATTGCTTTCCTAGTATAACTTCTTAATTTTTCTTTTAGAATAGGTAGAGTGTTGTATTTTATTTATAGGCGTAGAAATTATAGATGTAATGGTGTAGGATGTGTAAATTGGGTATGTATAAGGCTTGGGGAATCGAGATGTTTGTAAAAAAAAAAAAAAAAAAAAAATTTATTAACGTGAACAGTGCCCAGGCCAGCGCCCAGCACTGCCTGGGGCGCCAAAAGCAGTGTACTCCAAAAACACAGCGCTACACAGAGCGCCAGGCGCCCAGCTGGGGGGCCCAGGTAAGTATTAGTTTTTTTTTTTAGTTTATTAAATTTAGTTTATACTCTAACCCAAACCCATAACTCAACCCATATACCCAACTAACCTAATACTAATACCCATATTCCTTCTCTACAACTCGCCCAAACACCAACATAAATCCAAAACAAAATTTTAGAAGCAGCAAAAACGCTACTGCCCCTGTTCTGCTGCGACTGCTACGTGCTTCCCTTCTAGATTTTTTTTTCATTCTTCTCTCTTTTGCTCTTACACTTTTTCCCCAGGTATGTTATTCTCATTCTCATCTACTTCTTGTTTGTTTTTAATTAGTAGATAACAGTTAATCCCATTCCCAAGAGCCTTATTTCTCTATTTTCTTTCACATACTTATGAAAAATTTTGGTGGGTGATGTGTTGTGGTCGAAAATTCTGTGTTGGATTTGTATACGGAGTAGTAAACTAGCATTCCCTCTACTTCGTTGAAAAATTGGGAGGGCCACCATGCTCCACCATTGTTGAATTCTAAGAACAAACTTCATGCCTACATTGTGTTTGTTTAAATGCTTGAAAGAGGATTGTTGGTACCCGGTGAAGTCTATGTAACCGGATAAAATTGTGTATGCATTCGGGCTAAGTGTGGGGTGTATGTGAACACTTTAACATGCTAGGGGATGTAATTTGATGAAGAACACGTTCCTACACAATTTCTTTTATATGTTATAGAATCCTCTAAGTTAGCCTAATTTAGTATAGTCTAGTATTTGTGACAGGTGCATTCCCTATGTCTTTTTGCTTACTTTATTGAGAATTCACGTTGCCATGATCAGTCATTATTGTGTAGCATGGGGAAGTCTTGAGTACCCAGAGTACCCCAGACATGACGAGGTGGTGGAGGTGCCGACTGGGCTTATGGACATCACATCTGTGGTGGAGACATCGGCCAAACTCACTCCCGCTGCTCGGATAGAGCGAGAGGAAAACTTCAACAGGTATATTTATAAATCGTTAAACCTACTCATGAGCAGGGGTGGCATTACAGACGCGGAGCGCACGCATTTGCGCGACAACTTGTCCAGCTCGTCTAAGGAGATGTTGGGGATTGCACCTGCCAGACCCATTCACTCATCAGAGGACATCAACTCCGCCAAAGGCTCAGATACTGAGGAGGAGGATGGAAATGCAGCTACAGGGCCCATGGCTTTGGTGCCTTTCATACCGGATGATGATGGCTTTGATAG
>MU705775.1:62372-87085 GCA_026770625.1 Nicotiana glauca | reverse complement strand
ATATATATATATATATATATATATATATATATATATATATATATATATATATATATATAAAACTCCAAAAATATTTTATTTTTGTTATTTCTTTTACTTATATTTTTGTTTTGTTTTGTTTATTTTTATTTTATTTAAAATAACTAGGTAGTATCCTTGGTTTTTCTTAAGGCACCGGTTCTTTTCCAAGGATGAAGCTTGAACCAGGAACTTTTAATTTTTTTTCTAGGAGTAGTTTAGGAAGAAACTGAGTCGTTCTAAGATATTCATTGACATGGTTGATGCTGGCACATTAGGCTATGACATACATTCTATTTTTCTGTGCATTTGGTTTGAATTGTGAAGCCTAAGTGAAGTAAATAGCCTATTTTGTGATGCCTTTTCTCAGTGTTTGACTTGTATGTCACATAGTGCAAGGTTGCTTAAATTTCTCAATTATGCGTGGTTACTTGACTTGAGAGTTGAACAGAACCGTCTTGATTGAGTCATGTGCAACATGTGTGTGAGGTTTTGTGATTTTTGTGCTATCCTGTGTAGTCTAGAACTCGCCCCTGTGTTAATTGAAGCGAAATTGTAAGTTGTGCTAATCTAGGAGATGACGTAGGCATTTTCTTTCTTGATCATGGATGTGCTTGTCACATAAAAATAAAATTTTCCATTACTAGCCCCTTTGAGCCTATAGACCTTTTTTTGGCCACCATATTACAAGTCATACCCCCATTGAGTTCTTAATTTGATATTTATTGAACCTTTACCTCCTAAGACATTTAGTTGCTAAAAGAAGTAAGGTTAGAGATTGGGGAGTAGCTTTTGAGTGAAACCATGGAAGGGCCCGTTGGTGCACTAAAGTTGAAATTAAAGGTCACTAGTCGATGAACTTTATTGTATGGTGTGTGTGAAAAAAAAATATTTATGATAGTTCAAATAATGTATAAAAACACATACCTCCAATTCTTATTGATTTGTGCTAGTGGAAATATAGAAGTGCTTAATTGAAAAGAGGGCTATGTTGTATATGGCAAGTTTGGTTGATAAAAGTATGTGCTTGAATGGTAAATGTAGTGTATTAAAGTGCTTAGGAGGGTTACCCACTATTCATAAATGTATCCTACCCGTCCCTTAGCCTAACATTACAACCTAAAAGTTCTAATTGATCCTAGATTTGGCTAATGTGAGAGTGAGTGAATTTTGTTCAATTGTGTGATGTCCTTAATCTATATTCAAAAACATATTTGAATGTGCGGAAAAAATTTATATTCACTCTTTTGTTTGTTGGTGAGGGCACATGATCTCATGAATGATTGGTAATGTTGAAAACTTTCTTGTTGGGTAAGTTCATGAATTGAGGGTGCTTAATGGTTGCAAGTCGATTGTTGAGGTTGGCTGGTGACAAATAGGTTGTTGGAATTTATTGAATTAAAATATTCTACTTGGGTATGCTTAAACAGTAAGAATGTGAAATTTTGTGTGTTCATGCTTGTGTGCCGGTATTGATTGTAGTCAAGGGTATAATGTGTGGTTAAAATTAAAGGTGCTCCTCTATGATTGAATTTTGTACGTAGTTGGGGGTAGTATATTGTCAAATTTGCTCGAGGGCGAGCAAGAGTCTAAGTGTGGGGTGTTGATGTTTAGCTCAAAGTATATATATTTTTATGTATATCACCTCATATTTTTCTCTTGTTCCGTGAGTTTGGAATGTTAAATGCTATGAATTATATTAATTTGAAGTATTTTAACTTGTAGGAATGATTTGGGAGCAAGTGGGTGCAAGCGTGAAAGAATTGAAGCTAAAACGGACAAAATCGGAAAAGAAGCCAGTTTGGGCGCCACAGGCAGTGCCTGGCACCACCTGTGGCGCTGGAGACAGAATGCACATTTTCAGGGCGCCAGAGAGGGCGCCAGGCACCGGGCTGGGCGCCGATTACGGGTAGTGGCCTATTTGACCCGGGATTCGATTTAGTTGACCCAAAACCCGACCCAACACGTTATAAAACCATCCTAAAGTCTATTTTGAGGGGGGATAATCAGATTTTTGGGGGGAGTAGTGGAAAAACACTATTCATTCTTGGGAGAAAAGCCATTGAAGACCAATCTTGGAGCTAAGAAAGGAGGAGAAATCTTCTAAACTTTCTCTTAGTTACTTGTTCATATTATGTTTAAGATTATTATTGTTGAGATTTGTATGAACATGAGTGGCTAAAACATCCATTATTCTGGGGTTGTGATGTAGCCATAAATATTGTGGTTTGAAATTAACTTGATCTTGATTATAATTCATTCGTATATGGTTGTTTCTTTAATTCTATGTTTAATTGCTTAATTGTTTGGCCAGCAGTTAAGTTCTATTTACTATCTATGCTATGCTTGGAAAAGCCATGTTTAGATTAGAGAAGAATTAAAGAGAGCATGATCTTAACCCTCAAGGGGAGCGGATTTGTGGTTAGGATAGGAATATACCTAATCACCTTGCTTAATTAAATGTCGTGATTTTACTGCATTTTTAATAGATTGATTTCATAGGAATATAGACGTTGATCTATTGAAAATAGGTGATTAGTACTTCGGGAGAAGGCTATGAGAGCATTTATCGACTAATTAACAACCATGAGTGAATTATACGAAAGGCATAGTTAGTTAAAACACAATACAATTGGTGAATAAATCACAACCCTGGAATATTTGTCTCTATTAATTGCACACAACAATCAACTTGATATTTGATAATTTTAGTTGTTATTTAAAATTATAATTAGCATAATTAAACATCTTGAATTCGAATTTGGCTTGACGAAATAAAAATATTGGTGTATTAGTGAGTAGTAGATATAAGTTTATGTGGGTTCGACACTCAACTTATCACTTTATTACTTGTACGACCACGTATACTTGCGTGTGCGTTTGGGACCAACATGAGACTTGCATTTATATTTTTAAAAACATTTTTCACGAAGAAGCTACTTGCACATTAGCCCCATTATATCACCATGTGTCTTCAATAAATTCTCTTACTAGCAACACACGTATAAATTCCATCATATCTCACCACATGCACATCAACCCCTATCCTAATACAACCACATGCGCATGAATATTACAACACAATGATGAACTTGCACCACAAGTGTCCATATGCCAAAACATTGTCAAAATAAAAAATACCAATGTTACTTCAACATATAGCCCACGGCTCGATCACAATTATAAAAAAAATCTCAATAATAATAAAATGAATGAGAAATAATTCAATGAGGAAATATATCCCAAAATCAACAACATCAACCTCAATCTGTTAATAGCTTTCACAACAACAACCCTAATAACTTACAATAAAGGCATTCCATAAAATAGAAACTTCTAGTTCAAGTACATAACATAAGCTTAACAATGAAAGAGATAGCATAAAATAGAAACTAAGTCTAAATACATGAAAAACTCAACAATGGGGAGGATAACATGTAGCAACTTTGGCAATGAAAAGTAGAACATATAATAACAACTTCAATTAAGGCATGTAAGAATAAAATTGACTACGAAAGATGGAACAAATAATAATAACTTCTATTTTCTTATAAGTAACCTAAGAGTCTAAACCGATCAAATATCACATATAAGCCTGTGTACATACACGTAACCTCGTGTACACGTCTTCCACGTAATTAAAATAGTACCATCAATCCAAACCCTAAGGGGTAGTTCCCTCGCGCAATGTTGGGCAATATGCTTACCTCAGATAGGCCAAATAAAAACTCATAAATGGCTTTACCCCTAAAATTTGCCTACGCATGGCTAAAAAAAATTAGATCTTGTTTGGACATAAGAAAATATTGTCAACCCAAATCCTAAGATGTATTTCCCTCGCAAAATGTTAGGCAATGTAATTACCTCAAATAGACCAAATCAAAACTCATAGATGGCTTTTCCCTTAAAATTTGCCTATGCACGACTCTAAAAAAATGACTTAGAGCCCGTTTGGACATAAGAAAATTACCCTTTTTTCAAAAGTTTGTGAAAAAAATGTTTGATCATCAAAATCTTATAATTTTTCCAATCTCACTTGGAAGTGCATTTTCAAGTTCGAAAAACTGGTGAGAACTAGTTTTCAATTTGAAATGGGAAAGTTTCTAGTCTTTTATTGCAAAATATGTTAAAAAAAAGACATCCAAATATGTTAGCCAAAATTATAACCAAACATAACTTCATCTTCAATTAAAATATTAGTGAAATTCCAAATTTGAAAAAAAATATTGGAATTCATGTCCAAAAGCCTACTTAATAACATCAAACAATGTAGGAGAAATCAATTTCTATTAATAAAGCTAATATCTGTACACAATTCCCCAAAAGTCAACAATATTTAACACCAAGTTCACCCAATAAAAACTTGATTCCAAAGGTATATCTCGACTACCCATAAACCCACGAGTCCATATATGTTTTTTTTAAATCAACATCCAATTCGACTATCAATTCCCAGATTTTTACCTTTTAAAACATAGACAAATTCCTCTTAAAACTCTTTGATACTCAGAAATTTGATGTTAAATCTCATATATATAATCATGTAATCAGTTTAGAATAGATCAAAATCACTTATCCTATGATTGTAGATGAAAATTTCCTCTCCAAACTGCCTCATACCGGGTCTATGTAAGGCCCCGTGAAAACTTGTGCTCGAAAACTTAAGAGCTCGTAGTGCCAAATTATTAAAATGTGTTAAGGAATGTGTAAAATTCAATGTGGTTCAGGCCCTTTTGTACTAATCTATGCATTAAAAAATCGAAAATTAAAGTTTTCCAGAAAAATACAATTATGCGGTCTAGAATGCGGTCGCATACCTGGTATGCGGACCGCATATCTGCCATAGAATGAGTTAGTGTGTTGGCCAAATAAAGGTCAACTATGCGTTCAATTATGTGATTGCATAATCAAAATGAGGACTGCTTAGTCGTCGTACAATTTCCCTGGGATTTTTTAAAAGTCAGTTATGAGGTGCACTTTGGGAAGCATTTTGCGATCCATTATGCGGAACGCATGTCTACTTTGCGATCGCAAATTCAATTGTAGAACCGACTCGGGGCTCTAATATTTCTATGTTTTTAACCCGGCCGCCTATCAATATACTCATCATGGCTCATTTTGAGCATATTTCCTGATACTTTTAGAGAGAGAGAGAGAGGGTCTTAGAGAGGGAAAGTGCTTCCTATCAAGTTTCTCAACGAAACCTTGCTAAATCATTCAAGACTATCAATTGAGGCACCTAAATCTTCACACCAAGAGGTAAGAAACCTGACCCCTAACCTCAGGTTTCAGTTTCATGCTAGAAAGAGTACTTAGCTTGGAGGTTCATGGGTATAAAAATGAATTTCTTGCATGCACATCAACTCATAGAATATTGGAAGGTAGTAACCTAAAAATAAAGCAAATGGGGTATATGATGATAGAAATTTCTCCTAAAACAGGACTAAGATCACAATGCACATTTAGTGTTTGATAATATGCCTGAATGAGCTTGAATGTCTCTAATTCTTGGTTCAATTGCCAATCTTACACAATTGATCGAAGTGCTAAGAGTTCCAAAATTTTATAAGGATTAAGAGAAGCTACTTTGAGGTATATATGGCTAAAATCCCATCTTTTAGAAATTGAACTCCATTGTTGCTTGTGTAAATGTGGTAAGACTAAAATTTGGGTTCTTGCATTGACTGATACTTTACATGAATTTGTGATGTAACCTTGTACGCGGGAAAGTTGTGTTTCAACATGATTGATGTGTTATCTTGATAACTTAAAAAGGGGCAAAAGATATGAATTATGTATTGAGATGCTTAGACCTTAATTTGAGTTCGAAGTTGCATATTTTGTGTTATCCATGTGAAGTCGCATCTATGCTTATAGTCCTAAATGTTTTTGTGTGCTCTTATCTAAATTGTGAATCTATCATTGAAATTGGAAACAATGTGAGATATGGCCTGGTTCCAAACATATGATGTGATAGTTGCGGCCCCAAGTGCCTATGACATGAATTATGGGAAACAAAGGTTGATATTAGATGAGAGATAGGAAAACAGAAATGCCTCTATAAGGCGGCCTAGCTGATCGGGCCGTTATCGGATGCCATGATATATATACACATGGTGGAAATGTATTGATGAGTGAAGCTGGAAATCATGAATGAAGTAATGGTAATGTCTCCGAGAGACGACCTAGCCGATCAGGCCGTGATTGGACTCCATTCAAAGAAGTTGTGGCAAAGTGAACAATGAAGCAAGTGTGTGGGATGCTATGATCTAAAATTGCTCAAATCATGTGAAAATCTTGTGAACCTCCTTGTATTGTTGACGTGGTACTTATTTGAAACTCTGATTGTCTATATGAATTCTCCTTATTTCTTGTTTTGTAGTTGTTTCTAATTTGATGGAGTTTAGTTATATATACGTGTACTATTCCACGGTACTAACGTCCCTTTTGCCGAAGGCACTACATTTGTTTAATGAATGTAGGTGGTCACATTGCAGATAGCATTGATCGCGTGTAGCAGAGTACCTTCTTCTGAAGTCTTGGTGAGCCCCTTTCTCCTTCAAGGGGTTAGATTTCACATCTTCTGTTATAGACTCCTACTTTTGAGGTATAGCCGGGGCGTTTTTGCCGACACTGTCATGCTTGTCTTATCTTACATCCTTAGAGGCTCTGTAGACATATATGTGGGTTATGTACGGTTGTTGGCTGGTTTTAAAAACTATGCTGTAGTTTTAACTCTCGCTTCTCTAAAGTGAAATTGTGTGGAATCTGGGAAACTGAACTACGGTTTAATGTAGTAAGATAAAATGAACTAACTATGTTGAACATACTATCTTTCCTTATCTAAGTAAATGAAAGTATGGTTTCCTTATTCATATTGAGTCGGGTATTAAGTGTTGACAAGGCTTGCTCGGTTGGGTTCACTCGATCGAGCATTGGTTGCACCTCCCGTGGTTGGGGCGTGACAAACTTGGTATCAGAGCCTAATGTTTTGAAGGGGCCTAGGATGTCTCAGACACGTGTCTAGTAGAGTTCTTCTTATCGGTGTGTAGTCGACCACATCTATAAGTTGGAGGATACTTGGGCATTTAGGAATAACACCCTTCTTTGATAGTCTGGTTTGTACGGTGAAACTGTTCCCTCTATAATTAGTGCATTGTCCTATCTTTCAGTGAATGGCACCTAAGAAGAAATTGAGAATTGGCCAGGAAGCCAATACTAATGCCACTTCAGGAGTGGTTGATGATTCACTTCTTGATATTGTGAGTGAGGGTGGCCGCCCTGCTATCACCCTGCCTGACTCTTCTATTCCAGAACGGACTACCCCCAGTGCCTACACCTATGGAGGTTACTACTATTCCTCCTGCTGATACCTATGTCTCAACTCCAGCCCTAGTTTCTAGTTTTGGTATTTCTGATGGGGATCTTAGGGGAGCTATTTAGATGTTGACCCAGCTAATGGCCTCTCAGGCCCAGAGATCGAATATTGCACCCAGTTCATCTAGCCAGCAGGGAGATTTCACCAATTCCAGAGTGAACAGATTTCTTCAATTAGACCCTCTAGTGTTTACCGGTGCCAATCCAAAAGAAGACCCTCAGGATTTCATTGATGAGATGCACAAAACCCTCAGGGTGATGTGTGCAACTGGGACAGAGGGAGTAGAGTTATGGGAGGATTCTCGTGAGGAGGGGCACCCTCCGGCGAGGTAGAATGAGTTTGCTGATGCCTTTATTGATCATTTCCTGCCCATTGAGACATGGGCAGCCCGTGCAATAGAGTTTGAAAATTTGAGGCAAGGTAACAGAAACATGTGGGTACCATAAGGAGTTTGCTGGTTTGTCAAATTATGCCATTTATATGTTGCCTACAATGGAGGCCAGGGTGCTCCGATTTGTTCAAGGATTTAATTCTTTGACCATTAATAAGCTTCTACAGCTGTATTGAATTCTGATATGAATTATGGGAAGATGGTAGCAATTTCTCAAGCCACAGAGAACCTTAAGTTGAAAACTATAATGGAGAGAGAGGGTTACAGCAAGGCCCGATCCACGGGCAATATGAGAGAGTCACTAAGTGGGGGAAGATCAGCTTTTAGGGGGGGGGATCATCAGGGCTTTCCCAGTCTATTCCACAATCTTTAGCCAGTGCCCGGCCATCAGGTCCCAGCCAAAAGTATTGGAGTCGTTTTACGCCGGGTCAGGGCAACAGGAGATCCCATCAGCGAGGTCGGTCGGGAGAGAGGTCTCAGCAGCAGCAGAGGTCCCCATGCCCCAGGTGCGGAAAGATGCACTCAGGGACTTGCTGTTTGGAGTTACCTATATGCTATGGATGTGGGATAAGGGGTTATATTCAGAGGCATTGTTGTGTATCCTGCCAGGGAGCGGGTAGGGGCACAACACAGCCATCCAGTCCAGCAGCTGCTACATCTTCAGCCCCTTCTCCAGCTCGAGTTACCCCAGTACCCGCAAGGCGTGGTGCAAGTAGGAGTGGTGCGCAGAGTTCAGGAGGGCCTAGCCGGTTCTATGCTATGAGTGGTTGCCTGACTGCAGAGGCTTCTCTAGATGTTGTTAAATGTATTCTAACTTTCCAATCTCATGATGTGTATGCACTTATTGACCTCGGTTCCACCTTGTCCTATGTTACCCCTTTTGTTGCTCTGGAATTCGGGATAGAACCAGAACAACTTCATGAACCAGTCTCAGTATCTACTCCGGTTGGTGAGTCAATTTTGGCTGCTCAAGTTTATAGAAGTTGTGTTGTCACGGTGCGTGGTAGGGATACCATGGCCAATCTTATTCAATTAGGGATGGTTTATTTTGACGTAATAATGGGGATAGATTGGCTTTATTCATGTTTTGACAAGCTTGATTGTCAGACTAGAACTATGAGGCTCGAATTTCCTAATGAGCCCGTTATAACATGGGCATGAGATAATGTGGTGCCTAGAGGTCAGTTTATTTCCTACCTTAAGGCCACAAAATGATCAAGAATAGGTGTATCTATCATCTAGTACGGGTTGCAGACACCAATGCCGAGGCACTTAGCCTTGAGTCTGTACCAGTTATGAAAGAATTTCCAGATGTCTTTCCAGATGAGCTCCCTAGGATCCCACCAGATAGGGATATTGATTTTGTGATCGATGTGATGCCTGGCACGCAACCTATATCAATTCCACCTTACAGAATGGCACTGACAGAATTGAAAGAGCTAAAGGAGCAATTGAAGGATTAGTTAGAAAAGGGTTTCATCCGGCTGAGTGTGTCACTATGGAGCATACCAGTCGTTTTTGTAAGGAAGAAAGATGGGTCTTTGCGAATATGTATTAACTACCGGCAACTTAACAAAGTCACAATCAAAAACAAATATCCTCTGCCAATAATAGATGACTTGTTTGATCAATTGCAATGTGCTGCATGTTTATCAATGATTGACTTGTGGTTCGGGTATCATCAATTTAAGATAAGAGAGCGGGATATTCCAAAAACAACCTTCAGAACTCGGTATGGGCACCTTGAATTTATGGTGATGTCTTTTAGGCTAACAAATGCCCCGGCAGCTTTCATGGATACTATGAACCGAGTCTTCAAGCCCTTTCTCGACTCTTTTGTGATAGTGTTCATTAATGACATTCTAGTATATTCCTGAAGCTGGGAGGACTATGCTGACCATCTCAGGGCGGTTCTGCAAACTCTTCAGCAACATCATATGTATGCAAAATTTTCAAAATGTGAAATTTGCCTTGAATCTGTCACATTCTTGGGTCATGTCATTTTCCACGAAGGAGTTATGGTTGATACTTAAAAGATTGCAGAAGTGAAAAATTGTCCTAGACCTACCACTCCAATGGAGATTCGCAGTTTCTTAGGCTTGGCTAGGTACTATAGGCGGTTTGTGGAGGGGTTTTATACTCTTCCCTCTCCATTGACTAAATTGACGCAGAAAGTAGTGAAATTTTAATGGTCTGATGCTTGTGAAAGGAGTTTCCAAGAATTGAAGTTGAGGTTGACAACAACACTGGTATTAGACTTGCCATAGGGTATAGAGGGATTTATGGTATATTGCAATGCTTTGAGAATCGGGCTCGGGTGTGTGTTAATGCAACACGGCAAGGTAGCCTAAGCTTCTAGGCAACTCAAAAATCATGAGACGAACTGTCCATCCCATGACTTAGAGCTGGCAGCAGGGGTGTTTGCGCTAAAGATTTGGAGACATTATTTGTATGGGGTCCATGTAAAAGTATTTACAGATCATAGGAGCCTGCAATATATTTTCAAGCAGAAAGAGTTGAATCTGAGGCAAAGAAGATGGCTAGAGTTACTCAAAGACTATGACATTGATATTCTCTTTCACCCAGGAAAGGCTAATGTCGTGGCAGACACACTTAGTTGAAAATCTATGGGAAGTTTGACTCATTTGGAGGCATATTAGAGACCGTTAGCTAGAGAGGTTCACCAATTGTCCAATTTACGGGTTCGCCTTGCAGACTCTAATAAAGGAAGGGTAATTGTACAGAATAGGGCTGAATCATCGCTTGTGGTGGAGGTGAAGGAAAAGCAATCCAATGATCCATTGTTAGCACAACTGAAAGAAGGGATTCATAGACACAAGACCACAGATTTTTACCTTGGCATAGATGATGGTACCCTACGGTACCAAGACCGCCTATGTATTCCTAATATTGACAGTCTTCGGGAAAGGATCATGGCAGAAGCTCGCACATCCAGGTATTCCGTGCACCCAGGTTCTATGAAAATGTATCATGATTTCAAGGAAATTTATTGATGGAAGAACATGAAGAGGGATGTGGCAGATTTTGTGGCAAAATGTCCGAATTGTCAACGAGTGAAGTCCGAACATCAAAGGCCTGGAGGATTGGCTCAAGTCATAGAAATTCCGATGTGGAAATGGGAGATGATTAACATGGATTTTGTAGTGGGGTTGCCACGCACTCCGCGCAAGTTCGACTCGATTTGGGTGATTATTGATCGACTCACAAAATTAACGCATTTCTTGCCAGTTAAATCTGTTGACACAGCGGAATAGTTTGCTCAGTTGTATATCAAAGAAATAGTCAAGTTGCACGGCACTCCAGTCTTCATCATTTCAGATCGAGGGGCTCAATTCATAGCCAACTTTTGGAGGAAGTTTCGGCAAGGTTTGGGTATGCAGGTAAATCTTAGCAGAGCTTTTCATCCGCAAACTGATAGGCAACCAGAGCGAAATATTCAGATGCTTGAGGACATTTTGCGTGCTTGTACTCTTGATTTCAAGGGTAGTTGGGATGACCACTTGCCACTCATAGAATTTTCTTACAATAATAGCTTCCATGCTAGCATCCAGATGACATCATTTGAGGCATTGTATGGTAGAAGGTGTAGATCTCCCATTGGGTAGTTCGACGTTGGAGAAGCGGAATTGATAGGACCGGACCTCGTGCATCAGGCCATGAAGAAAGCCAAAATTATTAAGGAGACGCTGAAAACTGCTCATAGTCACTAAAAGTTGTACTCATATGTTCGTCGCAGAGTTTTATAGTTCAAAGAAGATGATTGGGTATTTTTGAAGGTTTCCCCTATGAAGGGTATCATGCGGTTTGGAAAGAAGGGAAAATTGAGTCTGAGGTATGTCGGACGATACAGAATCATTCATAGGATTGGTCAAGTGTCATAAACGCTCGAGCTGCCATCTGAAATGTCATTACTACACCCGGTCTTTCATGTGTCCATATTGAGAAAGGTAGTGGGGGACCTGTCCGCTATTGTGCCAGTTGAGACTAATGAAGTTAATGAAAAACTGTCGTATGAAGAAGTTCCAGTCGCCATTCTTGATAGGCAAATTCGGAAGCTGAGAAATAAGGAACTTGCATTCGTGCAAGTATTATGGCGGAACCAGCAAGTTGAAGAAGCTACTTGGGATGTCGAGGATAAAATGAAAAAGAAGTATCCACAATTTTTTGAATAGTCGTGTAATAGCTTTTATATATTTAGCTCCTATGAACACATATCTTTTGGCTTGATCTATGTAAAACCGTCCCCTTTTTTGGTAATATAATTGCCTATATGTCCATGGTTGATGTTGTACAAGTTATATGATGTCATGGAACATGTATACGCTGTTAGGATATGATTCTAGGGCTCTCTGACAGGTGGATAGGCCTAGTTACAGAGGAAACTCTAACGAAAATTTTGGAAATTTAGGGAGTTAGCCAAGTTTGGAGACTACTAATTGGTTCTAGGTTGTAAAAAGGAAGAAGATTGTATAAAGAATTTCTAATAAGTGACCCTTGATCCTCATTCGAGGACGGATAGGGGAGGATGTAACGCCCCGTGAAAACTTATGCCCAAAAACTTAAGAGCTCGTAGTGCCAAATTATGAAAAATGTGTTAAGAAATGTGTAATTCGGGACCTTTTGTACTGATCTATGCATTTAAAAATCGAAAATCAAAGTTTTCCAGAAAAATGCAATTATGTGGTCCAGAATACGGTCGCATACCAGGTACGCGGGCCGCATATCTGTCGCAGAATGAGTCAGTATGTTGGCCAAATAAAGGTCAACTATGCGGTCAATTATGCGATCGCATAATCAAAATGTGGACCGCATAATCGTCCCACAATTTCTCTGGGATTTTGTAAAAATCAGTCCTGCGGTGCACTTTCGACCGCAGAACGTGAATACGGACCACATTTTTGCCGCAAATTCAACCAATGTGTCCAGTTTAAGGGCAGCATTTTGCGGTCCATTATGCGGACCGCATGCTTTTCGATCGTAGAACCGACTCGGGGCTCCAATTTTTCTAAATTTTTAACTCGACCCCATATTGATATATTCGGTGTCATGGCTCATTTTGAGCATATTTCCTGATACTTTTAGAGAGAGGGGGGGGGGTCTTAGAGAGGGAAAGTGCTTCCCATCAAGTTTCTCAACGAAACCTTGCTAAATCATTGAAGATTATCAGGTGAGGCACCTAAATCTTCACACCAAGAGGTAAGAAACCTTACCCCTAACCTCTGGTTTCAATTTCACGCTAGAAAGAGTACTTATCTTGGAGGTTCATTGGTATAAAAATGAATTTCTTGCATGCACATAAACCCATAGAATATTGGAAGCTAGTAAACTAAAAAGAAAGCAAATGGGGTATATAATAATAGAAATATCTCTCAAAAAGAAGCCTAAGATCACAATGCACCTTTAGTGTTTGATAATATACCCTAATGAGCTGGAATGTCTCTAATGTATTGTTCAATTTTCAATCTTACACAATAGATCGAAGTGCTAAGAGTTCCGAAATTTTGTAAGGATTAAGAGAAGCTACTTTGAGGTATGTATGGCTAAAACCCCGTCTTTTGGAAATTGATCTCCATTGTTGCTTGTGTAAATGTGGTAAGACTGACATTTGAGTTCTTGATAACTCAAAAAGGGTCAAAAGATATGAATTACGTATCGAGATGCTTAGAACTTAATTTGAGTTTGAAGTTGCATATGTTGTGTTATCCATGTGAAGTCGCATCTATGCTTACAGTCCTAAATGCTATTGTGTGCGCATATTTATCTAAATTGTGAATCTATCATTGAAATTGGAAACAATGTGAGATATGGCCTGGTGCCAAACATATGATGAGATAGTTGCGGCCTAAAGTGCCTATGACATGACTTATGGGAAACAAAGTTTGATATGAGATGAGAGATGGGAAAATGGAAATGCCTCGGTAAGGCGGCCTAGCTGATCCGGCCATGATCGGACGCCATGATATATATACACGTGGTGGTAATGTATTAATGAGTGAAGTTTGAAATCATGAATGAAGTAATGGTAACATCTCCGGGAGACAGCGTAGCCGATCAGGCCATAATCGAACTCCGCTCAAAGAGGTGGTGGAAAAGTGAACAATGAAGCAACAGTGTGGTATACTACGATCTAAAATTGCACAAATCATGTGAAAATCTTGTGAACCTCCTTATATTTTTGATGTGGTACTTGTTTCAAAATCTGATTGTCTATATGAATTCCCCTTATTTTTTGTTTGGTAGTTCTTTTTAATTTGATGGATTTTAGCTATACATAGTAGTACTATTCCATGGTACTAACGTCCTTTTTGATGGGGGTACTACATTTGTTTAATGAAATTAGGTGGTCCCATTACAGATAACGATGATTGCGTGTAGCGGAGTTCCTTCTTCCGAAGTCTTGGTGAGCCTCTTTCTCCTTCAAGGGGTTAGATTTCACATCTTTTGTTATAGACTCCTACGTTTGAGGTATGGCTGGGGCCTTGTTGCCGGCACTGTCATGCCTCTCTTATCTTACATCCATAGAGGTTCCCGTAGACATATATGTGGGTTATGTACGGGTGTTGGATGGGTCTACAATCTATGTTATAATTTTAACTCTCGCTTCTCTAAAGTAAAATTGTTTGGAATCTTGGAAACTTAACTACGGTTTAATGTTGTAAGATAAAATGCACTAACTATGTTAAACGTGCCATCTTTCCTTATCTATGTAAATGAATGTACGGTTTCCTTATTCATATTGAGTCGGGTAGGAAGTGTTGATAAGGCTTGCTCGGTTGGGTTCACTCGATCGAGCGCCGGTCGCGCCTCCCGAGGTTGGGACGTAACAGTCTAGTGTTCTAAAGTGAGAGAAATGAGATCAAATCCCGACTTTTAATCCCTTTTGTTCAGATATAGATGCCCCAATTGCAACACTAGGTTTGCAATTTTGATCCTTTGCCATCGTTTAGAAGGACTCGCAATTGCAGTACCTGACAACCTAAAGGGAAGTCGCCATTGCGACACTGGCCTCACTTTTGTGAAGCCTTCTCCCAACGCAAATGAGAGAAAATAGTTTCAAATGGGAACCTTCCCAATATAGCGTACTCTTCGCAAATGTGATCAAGAGGAAGTAAATTTGATACCTTAGGCCCCTCTTCTTTGATCACAATTGCGATAGTGGTGATCGCATTTGTGACACTGAAGAGACCAACGCAACAACAACCTGGAATTGAGTCCAAACTATTATGAAAAATGTCTGACACTCACACGAGCCCTCGAGGCTCCAAACCAAACATCCACAAAAGTATAAAAACATCATACGAATTCGCTAGTATGATCAAAACACCAAAATAACATATATTATCATGAATAGGACCTTAAAATGCATGAATTTCAAAAGAAAACTCAAGAACCTTTTGAATTGCAATCAAGCATCCAAATCCTATAAATCCAACACCAAATGACATCAAATTTTGGAGGCAAGTTCCAAATATCAAAACGGACCTATTCCAAGTCACAAAATAAAATTCCGAACTGATAGCCATAAACTCTACCTATGATCAAACTTGGAAAAACTTCTAAATCTCGAATTTCTAACATTCAGCAAAACAAGTCAAATCAACCTAGAGACGTTCGAATTGGATTCTCGGCATACGCCCAAGATAAAATCATGATACAAACTTATCGGAGCCATCAAAACATCGTCCTGAGGTCTTTTCACATAATTGAAACTTTGGTTAATATTACCAATTGAGGCTTCTGACCAACGAACTAAAAGGTCCAAATCAACCTAAAACCTTCCCAGAACGAAACTAACCAACCCCACAAATCATAAAATCACAAATTAACATGTGTGAATCATCAAAGGGAAAAATAGGCTCAAATACACAAAACGGCCCATCCTCAAACGTGCATAGAGACATACCTGAGGTGCCAAAATGGTGAGGATAATGATTTCGCATGCCGTGCTCTGTCACCCAGGCCACCTCCTAGATTGGTTGATCCCTCTATTGAATATTCAATGAAGCAATGTTCTTTGACCTTATTTTTTGAACTTGTCTACCCAAGATAGAAACTTTCTCCAATCATAACTTAAATCATTGTCCAATTGGACAGGGCTGAAATCTAATACATGTGACGGATCACCTTAATACTTCCAGAACAAGGAAACATGGAACACGAGGTGAACTGCCGATAAGATGCGCTGAAATACAAGTCTATAGGCCACATCACCAACCCTCTCAAGGATATCAAATGGACCAATATGCCTAGGGATCAACTTTCCCTTCCTCTCGAATCTCATCACACCCTTCATGGGTGAGACTTGGAACAAAGCTCTCTCTCCCACCGCAAATGCTACTTCACGAGCCCTCCGATCAGCATAACTCTTCTGTGTTGTACAAAGATTATCCTAAATCAACTTGACTTTTTCCAAAGCATCCCGAACCAAATCAGTGCCCAAAAAACTTAGCTTCTTTTGATTAAACTAGCAAACAGGAGAACGACACCGCCTCCAATATAAGGCCTCAGAAGGATCCATCTAAGTACTCGATTGGTAGTTATTGTTGTAGTCGAATTCTACAAGCGGTAAAAATTGATCCCATAAACCTCCATAATCCATAACACAGGAACATAGCAAATCCTCTAAGATCCAAATGGTAAGCTTAGAATGCCCATCTGTCTGGGATAAAAGAATGTATTTATCTCTACCCGTGTGCCTGGGTCATGTTGCATAGCTCTCTAAAAATGCAATATGAACTGTGTTAATCGATTGGAGATAGTGGAGACCGCCACACCATGAAGACGAACAATCTTACGGAGATAGATTTGAATCAGCTCCTCTAAAGAGTAGGTAGCCACTACGCAATGAAGTGTGCAGACTTGGTCAGTCTATCCACAATAACCCATATTGCGTCAAACTTTTTTAAGGTCCTTGGAAGTCCAATAACAAAATCCATGGTAATACGCTCCCATATCCACTCTGTAATCTCAAGTCTATAAAGCAAACCTCTCAGCCTCTGATGCTCGTACTTCACTTCCTAACAGCTCATACACCGAGCCACAAAATCTACTATATATTTCTTCATTCTTCTCCACTAATAATGCTGTCTCAAATCCTGATACATCTTAATAGCAGATAGATGAATGGAATACCGTAAACATTGGGCCTCTTTATGAATGAAGTCACGCAACCTTTCTACATTCGGCCAACAAATCTGACCTTGCATCCTCAACAGCCCCATCATCTTCAATAGAAACCTCCTTAGCATCATTGTGTTCTTAAAGACAAGCAAATAAGAGTTATCATACTGACTAACTTTGATGCGCTCATAGGAAGAAGGCCGAGAAACCATACAAGCAAGAACACGGATAGGCTCCGAAACATCCAGCCTCATGGACCGATTGGCCAAAGCCTGAACATTCAATGCTAATGGTATCTCTCCAACTGAAATATATGTAAGGAGACCCATACTCTCAGCCTTTCCACTCAATTCATCGTCCATTACGTTGGCCTTCTCGGTATAATACAGAATGGTTATATCATAGTAATTTAACAATTCTAACCACCTCCGCTTCCTCAAAATTCATATCCTTTTCCTTCAACAAGTGTTGTTGACTCAGAACAATGGAAGTCAACCCTAAATCATGAAAGGGGTAGTTCTTGTCATGGTGCTTCAACTGACGCAAAGCATAAGAAATCACCCTACCCTCCCTCATTAATACACATCTGATGCCAATCCGCAAAACATCATAATACATTGTATAAGAGCTCGATGTTGAAGACAAAACTAGAACAAAAGATATGGTCAATGCAGTCGTAAGCTTCTTAAAGCTCTCCTCACACTCATCGAACACCCTAAATGGGGCACCCTTCTAAGTTAACCTAATGAAACGATCTAGGATTGATGAAAACCCTCCACGAAACAACATTAAAAACCAGCCAAGCCTAGTTAACTCCGGATCTCTGCAGCAAAAAGTCAGTCTGGGCCATATATGAACTGCCTCCACCTTTTTTGTATCCAACTTAATCCCCTCACTAGACACCACAGGATAGAAAAGTCCCACTGAATCAAGCCAAAACTCACATTTGGGAACTTTTTCTTGTAACTTCTTCTCCCTCAAAGTCTGGAGCATGATCTTCAAGTGTTGTTCATGATCCTCCCAGGTGCAAGAATACACCAAGATGTCATCAATGAACACTATGGCGAAAAGATCAAGATATGGTTGGAACATATTTGCAAATAACTTTGTTTGACTAGTCAACGCCACCAAAGATCAGGTAAGAGCTCAAATTACCTCAAAAAGAAGGTGTTAGGTGTCACGCCCCAAAATTCGAGTAGCGCGACCGGCGCTCAACCGAGTAAATCCGACTGAGCAAGCCTGGCAGGTTTCATACATACTACCCAACTCAACTCATAATTAAATAAGGGATAGACTCCATTAATCAAATTCCATCAACATATAATTAACGATTTACATTTTATTTTCATTAGCAACTTCATTTCGCCATTTTACGGGTATTACAAGTTATATACATCATTGTCAAACATCAATATTTCTAAATTAATTTCCAATATCCGACACTACCCACAACCTGTCTATAGAGCCTCTAAATATAACTGAAGGATAATACAGAAATGCCGGCAATAAGGCTCTGGCTATATCTTACACAAATACAAAATTAAGACTCCGGGAAGAACAGCGGCATAAGCCACGCCGGGCCCCGAGGGGAAAGGGGCTCACACATACAGCTGACGGAAAGTGGTGGAGGTGCTACTGCCGGTGGACTAGAGTGCCTGCTATAGAACCACCTACAATCATGACACGAATGTAGCGCCTCCGGCAAAAGGGACGTCAGTACATTTGAATTGTACTGGTATGTAGAACTAAACACCATTTTTACTAGAAAGAACTATCAAACATATACAAGCAAATAAGATGGGAAAATCAAAGAAGCAATTCATATAATCTTTCATACAATTTCTACAACATAGATTAGGGCATTTCTGTCACATGTTCACTACTGTTCTCATTACCACCGCCATCTCGAGCGGAGTCCGGTCACGACCCTACCGGCTAGGTCACCTCATTGGAGGCATTACTTTCAATCAATATTTCATTTCCCTTATCCGGAATTCAATATCAGCACATTACCACCATGTGTGCGGCATGGTGTCCGATCACGACCCGATCGGCTAGGTCACCTCATTGGAGGCATTACTCAATTCTCATTAGTCAACACCTTCAAATCTTTCTTCCACACATATCATAACAATTCCTTGGCACTCAAGGCCACCATCATCACATCGGTTTCCCTTTCCAATATCTATTTTACAAGTTGTGATCATAGACACATATATCAAAGATAATTCAAGTTGTAATCACAGGTAGTGAGCACATAGCTAGCATGAATAATTCTTTGTTTCAATATTGGCTTATAGCCCAAGTATTTCAACACATAACTGTTCTTTTCATCATTATCTAATTATCAAGATTTGTACATTATTCACATTGAGGCACATCCTTCACGAATATGTATAGATATATGCAAATCAATTAACGTGTAGTAACAATCAATACACTAGCCAATTCAACTCTTACCATACTTTCATAAATGGCAACGGAGCTTAATTTCTAATAAAAAGGAGGTTTTAGCCATACATACCTCAATAAAGCTTTCCTTACTCTTTTACAAAATTTTGGAACTCTTAGCACTTCGATCTATTGAGTAAAAATTACAAATTAAATCAAGAATTAGAGATGAGTTTTAGACTCTAGCTTGGTTCAAGCATATTGATAGACCGTAGAGGTGCAATATGATCTTAGGCCCCTTTTTTAGAGCAATTTATATCACTTTGTGCCCCTCTTTAATTCACCACCTCCCACTACTCTAAGGTTTAACATGCATGCAAGGAATCCATTGTTATACCCCTAAATAACCTCACTAGTGACCCCTTATATCTGAGGATAAAACAATTAACAGTTGGGGTGATGAAGTATTACCTCTTGAGATGAAGGTCTAGGGGTCTTCACTTTATTTTCTTCAAGGATTTAGCCATATCTTGTAGAGTAATTTGAGGGGGAGACTTTCCCTCTCTAATAACCCTATCTCTCTCTCTAGAAATGCTCAGAAGAATGCTTAAAATGAGCTATAACACCGAATATATCGATACAAAAGTCGGGTTAAAAATTAGAAAATTGGAGCCCTGGGTCAAATATGCGATCGCAGAGTTAACATGCGGTCCGCATAATGGACCGCAAAATGCACCCCAGAAACCGGACACACTAACTGAGTGTGCGGTAAGAATGCGGTCCGCATTCACGTTCTGCGGTCACAAAGTGCACCGCAGAACTGGCCCTCGCAAAATTCAAAGGAAAATATTTGACGACTATGCGGTCCGCATTTTAATTATGCGACCTCATTTCGACCGCATAACTGACTTCAATTTTAACCAACATTCTGACTCACTCTGCGGTAATTATGCGATCCGCATTCCTGATTTGCGACCGCATTCTGGACCGTATTTCTTGCATTTTTCTGGAAACTTATTCTTGATTTTTAATGCATTATTCAATCCAAAAAGGTCCGCACCTATGAATGGCCAACACATTCTCATAACTTGGCACTACAGAATCTGGGTTTTCGCGTTGGGATTTCACGGGGCATTACATTAGGAACTCTTCGAAGTCCACAACTGTGGGTCCCGACCGAATTTTACATTATGTAGATTAGATAATTAAGCTACGTGAAAAAGCAAAGAAGGATGTAGAAGTTGAAGACTCTATTATAACATAAGAATTAATTTTATGAGTAATTGATACAAGTCTTAAAAATCACAAGGAGTACACTTGCTTCGATCTATGACTAGGCACGAACAACTAATATATAAAAGTATAGATGGTCCTAAGTTTTTTAGTCTAAATGATCACCTCGTGCAACATAAATAATATATCGCAACTATTTTAGGGTAGGGGTTTCTCATATTATTCAGCAGGCACAGACTATCTTCTCTTACTACCTGATTACTATGTTGAAGTTATTGTTTAAATGAGCTTCAATTTAATTCTAAAACGTATCCTATGCGTGAACTACCCGTCCCTGCCTATGGTCTAAGAGGGTTTTGGCCTACTATTAGGTAGTTCTAGACTTTACTTAGGTTGCTTAAAAATGATAAAACTAGGTGGCATTCAAAACAGATAGGATTGAGAACAATTGCAATGAAAGGCTCAAGCGAACCTCCACACATAATCACAAAAGCATGCGATTAGATTTTTATGTTAGGCAATAGTCAATTTTAGAATTATGACTTAGAGTCATTAAGTTCTATAGGCATAGCCTCTAGGTGATTCTGAGTTCCAGTATCATACAAGTAGCATTGTTGTTTCAGACTAATGAATTCGTATATTATAGGTATTACATACCCTATATGCATGATCTATAAATTGTTTGTGCAATGAGGCAATGAAACTGTTTGAAAGCTTAGAAGTAATAGCACTTGATTTATAGACATGCTTTCTAGACGTATAACGTATCATATTGGCAGGATTTCTGATAGTTGGCAATTAGACTTGATTTTATAACGCTTTATCTCTATACGCATGCTATCTAAGTGAGGCAGTACACACGCAGCATGAAGCAGTTGATCAATTATCAAACCTTATAGTCATGATATCTAGATTAGTGAAGTTATTGAATTATTATATCTTATAACCATATGATCTAAAAGCGTTGAATAGTAGATATGGAAACAAATGGAGCATATTTTGATGAATAAGTAAAGTATGTACGTGATTTATATTGGCATGGTTCCTATTAGTGCAACATACACGAAACAAAACAACGGGTAAGGCATGCGGGACGTAATAGAAAATAGAACACATATGCCCCATATGCATGTTTTCTACCCTTTCATGCTAGTATTAGAATACCCACCCCAGCCCCCATTTTACTTCATCTCCCTATTATTCGTTATTACAAATTATTATAGGCAAATAAATAATGTAAACACAATAAAACAATCATAAGCCCAATAGGACAGCTAAAAGCCTAACAAAAAGGAACCATCTGGCTTTCTGGGCCTTCAACAGTCTTGCTCCCCGGACAACCAGCAGGCCCACATCCCAAGCTCACAAGGACAACTAGAATGCACCTGAATCCAGTACCCAGGTCCAATAACACATATTGCCCAGCAAACCAGGTCCAATCGCAAAGACATGTTTTGCTTACCTAATAACCAACAACAAATGCCACAAGTAATATCCTACGCAGACTAATTATTCAAATAACCTTAGATATAGACGTATACACATGAGAATACTTAGGTGTTATAGCTAATGAAGAAACTGAACTTGTTCAACATGATATCCCAAAGGTAAAGAAGCACATGAATAAGAAAGCAAAAACACTCAAAGAGATTTCAACAGGTGTTTTAAAAAAATATGGTACAAAACCGATTCAGTAGGAGTTCATATATAGAAAGTTTACTAGGAGGGTCTAAAGTAAGACATGATTGAAACTATTCCTACAAGATAATCATATAGACACAGTTCAATAGGGTGATAGAGTAACTAGCAAGTGTTCGTTTACTTTTAAAGAAAACAAAGATTCTACAGGTTAATCATGTATGATAAGTTCAATTATACATCCATGATTACCAAAAGTCATAAGACTAGTAAATTCAACACTTGAATGCCAGGATTTCACCATGATAACATAATTACCGTAACATAGAACAATTAAGACTTTGTTAGGGCTCACTAAAGGTATATGTCATGCATGGCGTGAAATCTTTAAGCAGTATTGGCATGCAAGAACTCATACGGTGATGGATTAACACTAAGGAAAGTTATCAGCTTGTTCATTACTGCACCAAGTGTGAGATATAAAGAAGGCATGGCCATAGCTAATTGGTAATCAAACAAGACTTCTTAAAAGCATGCAGACTAGTAGGCATTGTCCAAATCGACTTACAAACACACACTTTGTTCAAATGTGATAGACTTAACACATTCAAATTAAGGAAACACAAATCATCTCAAGAAGGCTCAAAAATTTAAGTTGATACAAGGACTCATGGAAGATGAAAAGATACAAAAAATCTAGGCTAACACTAATGTCAGGTAACTCTTAACAAAGCTAGAATCTATTTGAGTTAAATACACATAATGAGAGTACACTATATTGTTGAAGCCTATCAAGTTTGATACTAGAGAACATAGAATTAGAGGACATCATTAAGATAATAGGATTACGGTAAAGCTACTATAATACAGTGATGAGGGGTTCAAAAATAGTAAGGAACTAAGTCATGCTTACTCACGAAAGTTCAAACGATATTGATACACATAACACACTTGACAGATACAATCAGAAGGGAAATGGTTAAAATTGTAAGAGTCAAGAACACTAACTAGCTGTAGATTAACGGGTAAGTAAAGAAAAAATCGAGTGCCAATGATAGTACAGTTAGCAGTAACAGATTCAACTATACCGGTTTACGGGTAAATAAGTTATCATGCTCAACTTATCAAAATAGTTATAGAATATGCTTCGGAATCTCTAAATTATCATGTTTGTAATGCACGTAAAATTTTCCATCTTCATGTTTGAGTGGCTCCTTTTGAGTAATTTCATAATTATGAATATCATTATTTTACCAAAACAGAAGCACTAACTTTATTTCTTATTTTCATTCTGTCCTCCTCCTGCGAAGATAATCTCAGTAGTAAATTTTCGTTTCCTCAATCGTAGCAAAACCCTCTCCAAAACCCATATAACAAGAAAAGTATAAATTCAACGCCACGACCCCAAATTGCTACTTTAGGATATCGTGATAGCACCTAGTCTCTAAGACTAGTTAAGCCTAATACATATTGAGTTATTAACAGGCTTAAACCATATAATTATTAAATTGAACCAGTAATTGCCATACATAGCCAACAACAATCAGTAAATATACAATATTCCAAAATCAGTAGTATGAAGTCATAAGCTCTACTGAGTTCTCCAGAAATCACTAAACACGTTACTGTTCTAGAATAGAAGTAAACAATGGTAATCAAAGACAGAGAAAGGTTATTCCGAGGCCTGCAAATGCAATGATAGTTATACCTTGGAGTCTTTGTAGCATCTCACAATCATTTATCTAACAGCCAGCACGCTCCAAGGTACCTGAATCTGCACACAAAATGTGCAGAAGCTAGCATGAGTACACCGCAGCAGTACTCAATAAGTATCAAGACTAATCTCGGTGGAGTAGTGATGAGGTACAGAAAACAAATCTACTAGACATAGTAACCTTTACAAGTATTCAGATAAACCTAACAAAGGAACGAATATCACTTTAAGGGTAAACACGGGGAAAAAATACCAATATAAAGCTAGCAAATGGAAAATAGAAGCCACAAATAACAATAAGGAGTAAACAGGTGATAGCATCGCAAGGTAATCAGAACACAGTTAAAGTACAAGTAAATTAATTAAGGAAAATATATGTGTTATTAGAAACAACACAATAAGACCCATAATAAGCATGACACACAAAAGAAATTGACACTACCATCAATAATAATGCCCCAAGCTATCACAAATCATCCATAACATAGTTCGCTTTGTCTCATTATTGTGCAACAATAAAGTAAATGCCTGTCTTGTCTTGCCTTACAGATATCAATAGTTATCCACCTAGTCTCTCCACATGAGCAAATATCAATAATCACAATAGCACATAGAACTCACATACAACCACCTCGATAATCCTCTCAATAATTCCACATGTGCCAAAACACAATAACATAATAACGCACCACACTTGCCTATATTCCACAACATTTTCATAAAATCAATACAAATACCACAATAATATATAACTCACGGCTCAACAACATTGTGTACAACAACAACAGTAACCCAAGAGTACGATAAGT
>MU705775.1:11061-61055 GCA_026770625.1 Nicotiana glauca | reverse complement strand
TAAGTAGATCAGCACAAGAATTACAACAACACAATGAAATGGAAGACTAAGCTCAATAATGAAAGAGCTAACATGTAATAATGACTTCAAATAATAATAACTCAACAACGATAGAGATAACCTGTAATAACTACTTCAAATAAGAATACAAGAGGTAACATGTAATGAAACTTCAAATAAGAATAACTGAACAATAAAAAAAGGTAGCTTGACAATAAAAGAGGTAACAACTTTAATTACAGCATATAAGAGCAAACTTGGCAATAAAAGATTACAACTTGTACTAACAACTACAAATATAGAACGTAAGAGTAAACTTAACATTGGAAAATATATAATGATGTGACAACTTCAATTAAATGCATGAAAGAAGCATAAAAGTCTAATCCGATTAATTTTCACATATAAGGCCATGTACACACTCGTCATCTCGTGTACGCATCTTTCATGTAATTCAATTAGTGCAACTAAACCAGTCCCTACGAGGTAGTTTTCCCATACAATGTTAGGTTAGATACTTACCTCAACAAGGCCAAATCAACAGTGAAAGATAGCTTTTCCTTTACAATTCACCTCCGCTCGATTCAAATCTAACAAAAACCGACTTAATAGCATCAAATAATGCAAGATAAACCAATTCCAATAATTAAAGTTATGATCTTCGTACAATTCCTCAAAAGTCAACCTCGAGCTCGTCGAGTCAAAACCTATCACGATCTGAATCTCCCACCATCGGGACCGTGATGGCGCCTAACGTTCCACTTGCTAGGCAAGCCAATGCTAGAAAATTATCATGACAAAGCTTGTGCAATTCAATAAATGACAGTAAACCAGCTAAAGCAAAAGACAACGAGTGCGGAGTACTATAATAACTTCATCATTTACTACTACCCACATTTGGTGTCACAAATTCATGAACATTTTAGGATTTGCTACAAGTAAAAGTCTGAAAGAAATACAACTGTTTAAATGAAGGAAATAATAAAACAGAGAGATAGATAGGAACTTCATGGTCTGTGAACACCGGCAGATCTACATTGAGTCTCCAGTGGTCTAGTCCGAGATGCTATGCCTCTTAGTCAACTGGGACCATTACCAAAATCATCATAGGAAGTACAGATTGCAGTATCAGTACAACGGGACCCCATGTACTGGTAAGTGTCAAGCCTAACCTTTGTAAAATAGTGACGAGACTAAGACAAGACACCTACTAACAAATCTATGCAGTATAATAATATATATACTAATAACACCAATAAAAGAAACAAGAAATGTAGTATTAGGAGGGGAACATGTTGAGGGGATCACAAGATAAAGGATCACAGTAGTAATAAGCACTTCAAATCTACCGATATACTTTGAGTATATAGGAACAAGTAACCACAGTAAAAGAAAGTGCATGGTATCAACCTTCGTGCTTTTACTCTCAACCTCACCGTATGAATCAATCGAAACAGCACGGCATCACCCTTCGCGCATCAATACACACAATATGACACGGTATCACCCTTCGTGCATTAATACTCAAAAAACAAGGCACAATATCACCATTCGTGCAGTAAAACTTATAAAATATGGCATGGAACCACCCTTTGTGCATTCTCACAAAACATGAAATGACAACACCCTTCGTACATTAACACTCTCCCTTACCAAAACGATGAACAATGAGAAAAGGGAGATAGAAATAACAAGAACAAGTCTTACTTTAACATTTGGTTCCACAATACCAACCTCAACTTTGAGTCAATACTCAATCAATACCAAAATTCGTAAATATGATAAGAATGATCTACACAACGATTAACTTGTCTAAGCATGCATAATATGATCAAGGAAAGCAACTAATACAAGAATAAGACCCGCTTGCATGTTATGACTCAACAAACACATAGATACTCTTCACATCACATATACGTTGTACCCAACATTCAAACATGTAGCGAATAGGAAAATAAGACCTAATCCATCAAGCCAAAGTTAACCACGACACTTATATTGCTCCAATGGCTAAACTCAAAGCTCAACCACGGATTTTCCTCTCAAATGAGCCTCCAAACCGATAAATCTAGCATAGTACTAACCAAACAATTCAAACTACGCATTAAGAACTACCCACGATCGTAAAGAATTCAATTTAACTCATTATTGAAAAAGTCAATAAAAGTCAACACCTGAACCCGCGATCCAAACCCGAAATTCAGACCAAAACCCAATTACCCATTCACCCCTAAGCCCGAACATATAATTAGTTTTGGAATCCGGCCTCAATTTGAGGTCTATATCCCCAATTTTCGAAATCCCTAGTTTTTACCCAAAAATCTCCAATTCCACCATGAAAACCTTAGATTTTAGGTTGAAATATTGTGGAATGTAGTTAATGATTGAAAGAAACTAGTTTAGAATCACTTACCAATAATTTGAGGAAGAAAAGTTCTTTGGAAAATTGTCTCTAATGTTTTAGGTTTTGAAAATTTTAAGAATGAGAGAAATATCCTGTCTAAGTCATATTTACCCCGCTATAGACGTTGCAAATGCGACCTAGGATTCGCAAATGCGAACTTCTCACATTATGCTACCTTCGCAAATGCGAACATTTTGTTCGCAAATGCGGAATTGGAGGATCGCAAATGCGACCCCTTTCATAGAAAATGTGAATGACCCTTCCCCTAGACCAACTTCGCAAATGTGAGGGTTTCTTCGCAAATGCGAAATTTGCAAGTCTGATGCACACCAGCTATGATTTCTAAGTTCTTTTCACTCCGTAGCCTATCTGAAACCCACACGAGCCCTCGAGGATACAAACTAAACACGCATACAAGTTTAAAAATATCATATGAACTTACTCGCGCGATCAAATAGCCAAAATAACACCTTGAACTATCAATTGAACACCAAATCGAATGAAATTTTCAAGAAAGCTTTTAAACTCCTATTTTCTCAATCGGACGTCCGAATCATGTCAAACCAACTCCGTTTTCACCAAATTTTACAGACAAGACATAAACATTATATTTAACCTATACCGGCCTCTAGAATAAAAATACAGATCTGCTATCAACAAGGCCAAACATTAATCAATTCTTAAAACCATTAAATTTTCACACTTTTATTTTTCAACAAAAAAATCAAAACTCGAGCTAGGGACCTCCAAATTCGATTTCGGGCATACGTCTGGATCGCATTTTCAATACGAACCCACCTGACCGTCAAAATACGATTCCGGATCCGTTTACTCAAAACATTGACCGAAGTAAACTAAAATTAACTTCTAAGACAAATGTTATTATTTTTTATTAGTTTTTAACATATAAGCCTTTCGGAAAAACACTCGGACCGCCACAAATCGAGGAAGGCTAAATTAAGATATTTAAGGCTTCGGAACATAGAATTTAGTTTTAAAACATGAGATGATCTATTGGGTCATTACAAAATCCGGGCACATGAGTAGATCATGACTACCCATAACTTCACAAGCACATATATGTGTTTTATTTCAAAATCCTAGTTTAATCTAACTCTCAAATCTCAAATTTTTATTTTTCAAAACATAGAGAAAAATTACCAAAAAACTTCTTAGATTCTCACGAATTTGATGTTAAATCTCATGTAAAATCATGTAATATAATTGAAAATAAATCATAATTGCCTACCTAGTGATTGTGATGAAAATCCATTCTCCAAATCGCCTCCTACCAAGTCTAGGATTCTAAAATATGAATATGAGATTAAAATCATATCCTCCAGTTCTTATGTTCAAGCACAGGTATCCCAAATGCAATTGTGAACCCCACAAATGCGAAGAATGATCGCAAAAGCGACATCCATCACAGACCTCCTTATTTCACAAATGCGACAATATATTCGCAAATGCGAACAATAAACATTTCGCAAAAGCGACCTCGTGATTGCAAATGCGGAACTCCGTAGGCTAGAGCATCATCGCAAATGCGATCAAAAATTCGACAAAGGGAACCATGCAGTCGCGCAGCAAACCTCGCAAATGTGAACCGTATCTTGCAAATGCGAGACTTGAAACATCTGTGCAAAAAACCAGCAGAACTGAAACTCTTTCAAGCACTTTGAAACGCATCTGAAACTCCTCTGAGCCTTCGGGACTCCATACCAAACACCCACAAAAGTCTAAAAAAATCATACAAACTCGATAACGCAATCAAAACACCAAATTAACAATTTTAGTCACGAATCGAATATTAAAACGCATGAAATTTACATTGAAATTCAAGAACTTCTAAAAATACAACCACGAATCTGATTCCTATCAAATCAACTCGGAATGTTGCCAAACTTTGCACATAAGTTTCACATAACAAAATGGACATATTCCAACTCCCAAAACTAAAATACGAACTTGAAAGCCATAAAGTCAAACTACAATGAAACCAAAGGAATTCTAAACTTTTAAATTTCCATCTTTTGGCAATACAAGCCAAATCAAACTACGGACCTCCAAGTTTAATTCCAGGCACAAACCCAAATCCAAAATCACTATATGAACTTATCAAATCCATCAAAATGCTATTCCGGGGTCATTTTCATGAAAGTCAAACATCAGTCAACATTTCCAACTTAAGCTTCTAAAATGGAAAATATTCTTCCAAATTAATCCTGGAACTCTCCAAAATCGAAACTGACTATAGTTGCAAGTCATAATATACAATATGAAACCACTAAAGACCTCAAACCACTGAACAAAATTCTAAAGCTCAAAACGATCAATCAGTCCTTACATCAACTCAAGTGGATCTTAATGGGCAAGCAAATGGAAGTTGATGGTAAAAATCTTGCTACATGTTTAACCAGCTTTGTAGATGATGGTACTGTAGAGAGTCACAGGTACTTCCTTGCACGTAAACGTATGCTTGAAATGCTTAAATACTGTGGCTTTGCAATGCCCACTTCAGAAATTGACATCTCTCTTCAAGAATTCAGAGAAAAAATATGGTCAAAGACGTGGTATTGAACGTCTCTGAATCACCGCTATGCACATCACTTACCTTACTAACAAGATCAGTTTAATCATCCCTCCTCTGTCCTTTTTTAAGATCCCCTCTTTTATAGCTTCTTATAGTTAAGTATTATCTAAAGTTTCAATCTTTTTGCCTCATCAAAGAAAGTTCCAATCTGTTTATTTAATTTGATGACTGTGTAGCCGGGCCATCTTGCACGCAGTTTCCACCTTGTACTAAGACTTAGATAGTCCTTTAACGATGGGTATAGGAGTAGATTTTTCCCTTATTTATAATAGTGATATAAAATATGTCTTTTTTTAATTAAAGTGAACAACTTTGATCTATCCATTAATAGGGTTAATAACACTATAGGAAAAATGCTTGACTTAGGGTTAAAAATAACGACATTGTCCAAGTTAATTTTGTTTTACACGTGACTCTCCCTCATATTCAATATAGAGATGCATGTCAACCCCTTCTCTTCCAAGCGCTGTCATTCTACCTAAAATTTCTAGAAATCAAAATTCCAACAAATTCCCTTGAAACATAGCCCTAATTAGTGAAGACTAGAATAATTCAATAATCAAAGTTCAACTGAAGGAACTCATTCAAGCCCCTAGTTAGTGCATTTCACAATCGACATATGTTCTTGCAATCTGTTATCAGTTTAAGTGATCTCGTTCTTTACCTAATGGTGGAACCATATAGACCAATAATTTTGAAATTTTCCAAGTTCACCCTTGGTAGGTAGTGGTGCTTCTTTACCGGTTAGCTATGGCCGACAATAACATCACATTTTCTTTCAAAAAAGAAATATAAGCAATGAAGAAGCAATTAGCTTTTGCTCATTTTTCTTTCTCATTTTGAAGGAAAGGTCCTCTCTTCTTTTGGTCAGTCGTTTCGTTTGGTTTAACAGTTGCTTTGACGTTTCCCGTTACTATTACTAATCATGTTAAGTGGCAGAACAAAGTTGTCCATTTTTATAATGATAAGAGATGTTTTGTATTAACTAGTATAAATAAGGAATAAAGTTACTTCTTTACGCATAGTTAAGGGACGATCTAAGTGTTTCACCCTTAGGCCCCAAAGTTTAATCTGACACCTAATTTTTTGTTATAATATATATTTTTATTTGAAGTTCATTCTTCTAGATTTTTGAGATGCAAAATTATTGATAATATTTTTATAATTAATTTTTTCGAATAATCTTTTTTTAACTAATATAGTTACCCCATTAAATCTTTCTTGAAACATTTGATCTTAGCTAAGATTTTGTCAATTTTAATTTTGAAAAACTTCTTTCGCTGAGGCAACTGTTATAGGAACTGTTAATATTATTCTATAAGTAATATAAACATTTAGAATAGGAAAGGTTTTTATTTAATTAGGTATATCATTTAGAGTAGTATCTTTTACTTGTACTATTTTCATCAAATCAATTCCAATTTACACGTTAGTTATTCATACTACTTAATTTTAAGTAAACCAAACAGTTACTTTGTTTACATATCTAAAACAAATTTTTTCCTTTTATTTGAGAAAGTATACTTTTGTACTAAAAGCACTAAAAATAATTTTAAATATTATAAACCTATTACTTCTAAAAATGGGGCCTCCCAAATTTGGTGCAATTCTTATTAATTATTCCCTATGCTTCAATTTAGATGATACAATTTCCTTATTAGATTGTTCCAAAAAAGAATGACACATTTCTACAATTGGAAATAATTTATCTTTAAACTCTTCATTTGACCCATTTTACCCTTAATGAGAAGCTTTTATAACCATATAAATGTTATCGCCCTACAAAGCTTTTACCCCTTAAACTTTTAATACCACGAGTTTCAAAGGTCTTTCTTTTTTTCTTAAACTCCTTGCCGAGTCAAACTACCTCATCAAATTTGAAACGGAGGGAGTGCCATATTTGAGTCGGCCCTGCCTTGTACCTACTACTTCCCATCAGTTGTGTCACCGTAGGTAACTCTTCTTATTGAAACTTAGGTAGATGAGAAGAAATCATATGTTTTCCCATCCCAGTTCATATTTTTATTACTAAAATAAGTTCCAATCTTTTGCCTCACTAAGGAAAGTTTCTCTTTTGCCTCACTAAATCACATGTTGTAACTTCTTGGTGATGAAATATTGTCTAATGAATTCAATGATTTGCCTCATTTAGATAAAGTAAATCTCCTTTTGGGCAACTCTGAATTCATTTCTTTTTGTAGTGAGCAAAATTTGGGGAATGGTTAAGCTTTCTTTCTTTTGGTTATAACTTAAAAGCAAGCTCTTTCCATGTGCCTAAACTTTGGTGGATAGAGATACACTATACTTATGGAGGTGTGATGCAGTAGATACCTAGTGAAATAGTCGAGGATCAATGGAAATGCTGAGAAGAGGCCAAGAGATTAGCAGGAGTCCATCAATGGCGATGTTAGGAATTTCAATAACTGCATTTAAGCTATAATATGGGTATACAATGTAATGTTTGATCCTGTGACAACCTGAGCGGTCATTTTGCGTGTTGTAGCGTTTTCCCCCTATTTACTTCTCATTTTTATGCTTAATGATTGTTATATGACTTGCTCAGGTAGTTGATTCAGTTGCGGGGATGTTTCGGAATGCGATAAGATACTTAGTGTCAAGGTTGGAAGCTTAAGTTGAAAGGTTGACCGAATGTTGACCTGTGCGTAAATGACTCCAGAATAAAATTTTGATAGTTCTGATAGCTCCGTTGGGTAATTTTGGACTTAAAAGTATGTCTGGATGGTGATTTGGATATCCGTAGTTGATTTAGGCTTGAAATGATGAAAGTTGAAAAATTATGAACTTTGAAAATTTAGAAGTTTGACCGAGAGTTGGCTTTGTGGTTATCGGGCTCGAATTTTTGTTTCAGGAGTTGGAGTAGGTGTGTTGTGTCATTTATTTCTTGTGTGCAAAATTGAAGGTCAATCAGACTTGATTTGATATGTTTCGACATCGATGTAGAAGTTGGAATTCCTTAATTATCATTAGGCTTGAATTGGGACAGTTCGCATTTTTGATGTTGTTTAATGTGATTTGAGTGCTCGAACTAAGTTTGTATCATGTTCTAGGATATTTTTAGTGTGTTTTGTTGAAGTACCGGGGGACCTCGGGTGGAGTTCAGATGATTAACTTATCAAAATTGGAATTTAAAAACTATTGAACTGCTTCAGGTCTAGTGCGATCACACCTGCAGATTTTGATCGCAAGTGTAAGCTCGACGAAGCGAGCAGGGATTGGAGAAGCGGCCTAGATGGAAGTGGGCAATGTTCAGAGGTGCGAGGTTATTTTTCGCTCATGCGTGAGCAGATGCAGCGCATAGGGCGCAGAAGCGAAGATTGGCCAGCTGGGGGAGTTTCGCAAGTGCGAAGGGAAATTCCGCACCTGCGAGTTCGTATATGCGGAGGAAGCATCACATACGTGAAAGGGGGCTGGTTAGGCAGGTCTGTAGAAGCGAAAGAATTACTGCAAAATCAGAACCACAGGTACGGTTAAATGATCCGCAAAAGCAAAAGCACATGGCAGAATGTTAAATTCGAGGGTTTTGTGATTTTTCTCATTTTCGACTTTGCAAACTCGGTCTAAGGCGATTTTTAGAGGATTTTTGAGGGTTTTCTTGAGGTAAGTCACTTGTGATCATTTTTATTCAATAATATTGTTAACCAATTGAATTCCCCACCTAGTTTGTGCGTCTTTGTGGTAGATTTTGGGAGTTTGAGGCTAGGGATTTGGAGAGCTTAATTTGGTGATTTGAGTGGTGTCTTGGTATCAGAATTCAAAGTAACACTTTAAAACTTGATTCTGAGGGTATGAAACCTTGATTTATATGTTATGTGATTGGTGTTAAGGTGACACGCATGCTAGGTGATGGGTGTGTGGGCGTGCACTATAGTAATTGTGATCTACTCGATCTCATGGAACTATGTAGCTATCTTATTCGAAAATTATTATTATACTCAGTGTGTTAGAGCAATTGAGCTATGATTTATGCTAGAAAATATGTTTAGGCTATAAGTAGGCACTATTGGGACCCATAGTGGTCGATCTTTGTTGTTGAGTTGTTTTGTTAATTGATGTCATCTACTCAGTCACATTCATCATTGCATATCATATCTCAGTCTCCGTCACAGTATCTAGTCACATCTTGTATCATTGATTTGGTTTGCTTACCATGAGTGTTTTGATCCCGATAGACAAGATAGATTGATGACTGAGTGAGGATGATTGCTTGTTTGCGAGTGACATTTCTGGGATCAGGTTGCACGCCATAGCAGACTTTATTGGTTCATGCTTGGATTTGGCGTATTCTAGCATTTTCGTAGAGCTTTCCCTCTAGATTCTACACACCCATAGTGAGCACAGTTGCTATGGATTCATTTGCATTGGGCTGGATATGCCCTAGATCTATTTGTATTGGGCTAGATCTACCCTGGAACTATTTGCATTTGGGATGGAGCTTCCTTGGATTTATTTGCATTTGTGTTGGATCTGCCCTGGACTTTTTTGCGTTTGGGTCGGATCTGCCCCGTACAGTGTTGAGTGATTGTGTGTGATAAGTGAGAATTGAGACAATCAGGTTGAGTACACCTAGAGCGTGAGTATGCGAGGCTTTTGTTATATTGCATCATATACGACATGCATATTGGCATGTAGGTATAGAGATGTCATATTACTCATATCATTCAAACTTGACATATTCTAACTGTTCTAAGTTTAATTGTTAAACCTGGAAGCATGCCTAAATTTTTGTACCATTACCGGCAAATTATGAATATCTAAGCTATTACTGTCATATTTTCAGTAAATTTTGCTATTTTTAATTTCGTATGTGGGTTGTAATATTCGAGTCTGTCACTACTTTAAGTCCAAAGGTTAGATTTGTTATTTATTGAGTTGTTTGTACTCAAGCTACACCCTACACTTCGTGTGCAGATCAGACGGTTGCTGATTCACAAAATTTAGTCATTCGAAGACTATAGAGGTAGCTGCCATGGCGTCCGTAGTCTAGCATTGATTCTCCTTCCCCCTATTCCTCAATTTGTTTATTCGTTTTTTTTTTGTTTGAGAAAGTGTATTAGAACTCGGACTGTATAGATGCTCATATACTCAGTGACACCCTGGTTTTGAGAAAAACTTTTGTATTGAGTTATGAAATTTTATCCCCTTTTATGTCACTTATTTAAACATGTTCTAGTACACTTTAAATTTGGAAGTGTTGGTAATGTCCGACTGGTCGGCTTTCTTGATACCATGATAGGTGTTATCACGACAAGTTGAGTTTTGGATCGTGACAAGTTGGCATCAGATCCTAGTATACATATGTCTCATGAGTCATGAATAGGTTTAGTAGAGTATTATGGATCGGTATGGAGATGTCTGTACTTAGCTTCGAGAGGCATCCAAGTCCTTAGGAAAACTCCACATTCTTGTATTCTTGTAGTGTGAATTTATTGATTCCGGCAACTAAATTTTATATTATTCTATTCTCTTATAGATGGTGAGGACACGTGCAACCAGATCGGACGGATAGCCACCAGTACCGCCAGCTAGGGCCACGAGAGGCTAGGGTCATGGTAGGGGCTAGGGTAGTAGCAGAGGTACAACTCGTACGTCAACTAGAGCAACACCTGCAAATCCACTAGTTGTTCCAACTTAGGAGCATGTTCCAGATGTGGTTGAGCTAATGGGACTAACTCAAGCACCAGATGTTCTTATTATGATTCCAGGCCTTGAAGAGGCTCTGAAAACATATATTGACTATGTGTACTAGCCTTGCTCATGTTGTTTCTGTTCAGACCGTGCCAACCACCTCTCAGGTCGAAGGAGGTACTCAGACTCTCACCGACTATACCTCATAGCAAGTGATGCAGGGACTTCAGATAATAGCGGTACTACCAGCCCTGTAAATTGCAGTTGCTCAGGCCTAGATGGGACACATTATAAGTGGTGATAAGGTGAAAAGACTAGAGGAGGGCTGAGTTAGAGAATCCTTATGACTTCTTAGATAGGTTGCAGCGGATTCTTTGTACGACATGTATTCTATAGACCAATGGGGTCTCATTTACTACTTTTCAATTTATTGGGGCTGCCTTCGGATGGTGGGATGCTTATGAGAGGTGTGTGGATAGTTGGTGTAGCACCACATTCATGGAATGATTTCTTTTTTCTCTTCTTGTAGAAGTTTGTGCAACAGACTCACATGGAGGAGCTGTAAGGTAGTTTGAGCAACTACGTTAGGATTGGATGTTAGTGACCCAGTATGGGATGATATTTTCAAAGTTGGCTTGTTACGTAGTTTAGTTGGTTCCCACTAAGAGAGAGGGAGAGGGTTGGGAGGTTCATTGATGGCCACACCTACAAGTTATATTTTGTTATGACTCGGGAGAGTGTATCAGGTGCTAAGTTCGATGAGGTGGTTGGTATTGCTGGGCAGCTAGAGATGGTTCGTAGTCAGAAGCATGAGGAGAGGTAAGCTAAGAGGCCTCATGGTTCGGGTGGTTTCAATGGTGTTCCTTTTGGGGATTAGTTCCACCGCAACAGGGGTCTTCTTTATAGGTCCGCTTAGATGGCTCGTCCAGTTCATCGAGGCGCATTAGCTAGCCATGGATCATATAATGCATGACCGGGTTAGTCATCTCTTAGTGCACTCCCAGCACAAAGTTCATCTTGTGCACCTTCATTTTAGGATTCATCTGCACCAGGTTCTTTTAGTAGTTATTCTAGTTCTTGGGGTCTACCTCAGTACTTGCCACCATTTTATGAGAGTAGATGTTTTGAGTGTGGAGAGTTGGCTAATGTGAAAAAGTTTTGTCCCTACTTTACGGAAGGTCCAGTTCATTAGAAAAGTCAAGCCACGACTTCGGCACCAGTTACTTCATCACCCGCCCAGCCAGCTTGGGGTAGGGCTCAGGCAGCTAGGGGTCTTCCTAGAGGAGAAGGACGATCTGGTGGCGGTCACGCTTGATTCTATGATATTCCTGCCAGGCCAGATGTCGTTGCTTCAGACACAGTGATCACATGTATTATCTTAGTATGCCACATGGATGCTTCTGTATTATTTGACCCCGGTTCTACTTATTCGTATGTATCATCATATTGTGCTCATTCTTTGGATATGCCCTGTGAGTCTTTAGCTTCATCTGTTCACGTATCTATACTGGCATGTGATACTATTATGTTGGATCATGTATATCGATCGTGTGAAATTGCTATTGGGGGATTAGAGATCAGAGTTGATCTCTTATTACTTAGTATGGTTAATTTCGACGTGATCTTAGGTACAGTTTGGCTGCCTCTATTTCATGTTATTCTTGATTGTCACACTAAGACCATGATATTGGTGATGCCGAGTTTACCAAGGATCGAGTGGAGAGGTTCTCTAGATTATGTTCCCAATGGGAAGATTTCTTATATCAAGGCCTAACAAATGATTGGTAAGGGGTGTCTATGATATCTGGCCTTTGTGAAGGATGTTAGTGATGATACCCCTACTATTAATTCTGTTCTGGTGGTGCCACACTTTTCGGATGTGTTTCCTACAGAACTGTCGGGCATGCCAATCAATAGGGATATTGACTTTGGCATTGACTTGGTACCGGGCATTCAGTCCATTTCTATTCCTCTGTATCGTCTAGAACCAGCTGAGTTGAAACAATTAAAAGAGCAGCTTCAGAAATTTCTTGATAAGGGATTTATTAGGCCTAGTGTGTTATCATGGGGTGCACTAGTTCTGTTTGTGAAAAAAAGGATGGTTCTATGAGGATGTGCATCAACTATAGTCAGTTGAAAAAAGTTATAATCAAGAACAAGTATCATTTTCCGCAATTGATGATCTATTAGACCAGCTTCAGGGAGTGAGGGTGTTCTCTATGATTGATTTTAGGTCTGGGTATCACTAGTTGAAGATTCGGGACTCGAATATTCTAATGACAGCATTCAGGACCTATTATGGTCATTATGAGTTCCTTGTGATGTCTTTTAGGCTGACCAACACCCCAGTAACATTCATGCATTTGATGAACAGTTTATTTCATCCATATCTCGACTCGTTTGTCATAGTATTCATTGATGATATCCTTATGTACTCACATCGCCAGAAATAGCATGCCTAAAATTCGAGGATTGTACTGCAGCAGCTGAGGGGGGAGAAGCTTTATGCCAAGTTCTCCAAGTGTGAGTTTTAGTTTAGTTCGATGACATTCTTGGGGAACGCGGTTTCTAGTGAGGAGATTAAGGTGGATCCAAATAAGATACAGGCATTTCAGAGTTGGCCCAGACCGTCCGCAGCTATTGAGATTCGGAGCTTTCTCGGCTAGGCCAGTTATTATCGTCTCTTCGTGGAGGGTTTCTCTTCTATTGCATAGCCTTTGAGCAAATTTACCTAGAAGGGTGCTCCATTCAGGTGGTCGGATGAGTGTGAGGAGAGCTTTCATAAGCTCAAGATTGCCTTGACCACATCTCCAATTCTTTTTAATGCCTTCAGCTTTGGGCAATTATACAGTGTATTTTGATGCTTTTCGGATTGGTATTGAGTGTGTCTTGATCCCGGAGGGTAGATTAATTTTATGCTTCACGCCAGTTGAAGCCTCGTTAGAAGTACTACCCCGTTCATGATCTGGAGTTGGCATCCATCCCTCTTGAATTGAAGATTTGGAGGCATTATCTCGATGGTGTGTGTTGTGAGGTACTTACGAATCATCGGAGTCACTTGTTCAAACAAAAGGATCTAATTTTAAGGCATCAGAGATGGTTGGAGCTCCTAAAGGACTATGATTTCACCATTTTGTATAATCCCGGGAAGGTCAATATGGTAGACGGTGACTTGAGTAGAAAGGCGGTGATGATGGGTAGCATTGCATTTATTCCTTTTCGTGAGAGGCCACTTGCAGTTGATGTTCAAGCCTTGGCCAACCAGTTTGTGAGATAAGATGTTTCGGAGCCCAGCTGGGTTCTAGCTTGTGTGGTTTCTCGGTCTCCTTTATATGATCGCATCAGAGAGAGCCACTATGGTGATCCCCATTTGCTTGTTCTTTTTTACTCCCCATATCTTCGTAGGAAGGAATATTCCATAAATAAATTAGATGTTACATCTCACATTTTCGTACGGTAAAGTTTTGTCGTAAGCTAATCGACGTAAGTTTGGGAATGAGATTATTTTTGGATTATAAGTATTACACTATTTCAAACAAGTGATAAGTAAATTTTTTAAGGTGAAAAGGTAAGCGAATCAAAGGAAATGAGTTTCGTCGAAGTTAGACAATTTGGGGTAAAACACGGTCCAAGCTATAATACCCTGTAGTTATGGAATAATGTCACGTAAGGTACCACATGAACATAATAGTGTGGTATATAAAGTGTGCTAAAAGTGAGTAATATTTTAAGTAATTTGAGACAATTTTTAATTATGTGGATCATTGGGTAATTATGGATTTAAAGTGGGAGATTAACTTGTAAATTCAATTTTGTGGATAATTATTTGGATAATTGTTAGGGGAGACAAACCCCACGTATGATCTATGAGGACTTGGAAGCAAGCTAAGGTTAATCTAATGACTCTTGAAATTATGATGGGAAGGTGTTACACTTAGTTGATTTGGTGGCTTAGTCATTATATGTGGGCCCCACACCATATTATGCATAAAAAACCTCTCTAATTCAATAGTGGTGCTTATGTTCATTTGATAAGAAACGTATATTCGACAAGAATTCAAACAAGACTCCATATTTTAACAGTAACGAGAGTTCTTGGTTTAACATAGGAATTCATACGAAATTATACAGTGTAATCGCAATAAAATTTTGCGATTCTTAGAGAGCACGGTACAATCTTTCTCAACAATATCATACAAATTCTCCCTACTTCAATCAGTCATTATGTGATTAGTCGCAATTGATGTGTGTTAGGGGATTGTCAAGAGAATCGGCTCAGGTATATTAAGACTATCCCCTCTTTCTTTTGGCATGATCCATACGATACAAATGAAACGAGCAAATGCACAGTTTCCATAAATGACTCTATTCATAAAAATGCTAGAGATGCTTATGTTATAGATTCCCCATGTGTCTTATTGTAATATCGCCTTTTTATGGGTCTCAGAAAATACGTAAGTTGATAAAGTTTGATTAATGATATTCATCAGAGATATAATGGTCTTATAATGTTTCGAGATATTTTATTGGTGTACTTCTTATACATTGCATTTATTTATACATGTACATTGACAAATGACCAGACGATGTTATATAAGCATATACATATTATATATATATATATATATATATATATATATATATATATATACATATACGGGTTATAGAATTATGGCGTTATATACGCATTACCATCTGATCAGCTAGTATACATTGATAATTTTCCCGCCGTGGCCGATATGATATGATGGGATGCCCTCAGAGGTTTGATGATGTTATGATACATATACATATGCGTGGCATGAAATTTATACGCATATGTAAGCCATTATAATATTAAATGATTCACAGAGTTATTCAGATATAGATGTTGAGTCATTTACTCCATGTTTCTCTCATGTCTATTGTTTACTAGTTTTCATTCCTTACATACTCGGTATATTATTTGTACTTATGTCCCTTTTACCTGGGGACGTTACATTTCATGCCCGCATATCCCAATGGAAAGGTTGAGGGTCCTCCAAGTGGGCTATCAGCTCAGCGCAAGATGTTGGTGCGCTCCATTTGCTCTAGAGTTGCTTATTTGGTTAGTATGATTTAGACATGTATTGATTAGTATGTCGGGGCCCTGTCCCGGCCTTATGACATTTATGTACTCTATAGAACTTGTAGATATATGCTGTGTGTATGAAAGATTGTATGGACTTGTCGGCCTATTTTCAGTGTATGAGTGATCATTTTGGTCTTATAGGCCAGTAGGTCATATGTATAAGTTTTTATTCCCTCATGCTTTACTCCGGATCATTTAACCAGTTGATATAATGAGAAATATACGTTAAGTTGGTACTCAATTGAGTAAGGGCACTGGGTGCCCGTCGTGGTCCATCGGTTTAGGTCATGACAAAAGTGGTATCAGATCAGTTATGTCCTAGGGAGTCTACAAGTCGTGTCTGGTAGAGTCTTATTTATGGGTGTGTCGTGCACCACACTTATAAGCAGGACACTACAGGGCATTTAGGACTGTCACTTTTTCTTCTTACTCTAGATCGTGTCATAGAGCTCAAATGTAAGAACTCAATTTCTTAACTCTTATCTTATTCAAAGTACAACGATGCATACATCCAGAAAGACGTTTGGTAAAAGATATAACTGTGGAAGAGTTGAGTCCGTAGAACTCGATTTTTGCATGATGCTTATGATGGATAAATTTGAGGTATTCAGCAGATCATGTGTGTACTAAGACGTGCAAGTTTCTTGATAAGGATCACTAAGGCTAGAATGTTTATCCACTCTTAGAGTAAAAAATAATTCGAGAATTGGAAGGTAGACACATGTTTCAGCAAGTAAAATAAGCAAGATGAAGAAGGGTACGAGGTACCCAGTTAATGAAGATTAACAGTATTTACAATTCAAGCAGAGAAATATAAGCATTTTGAGATACCTTCAATTGTAACAGAGGTATGTACAATTAGTCATACCCATCTCAATTATGCTCCATGGGAGCTAATAGAAATAGTTTAGAGAAGGACGAATATCAGGAACCGGTTGGGGTTAGAATAACCCAAAATTATGGTTGGATTGTTTATGTTAGTTGACATTTTCGAAGAATATTGTAAATGTGCAAACAAAATCTTCTTGTGAGACACCCAGATGGTACACTCTAAAATAGTACAGCTCGATATGAATACTATAAAGATAGGAATTGGAAGCCTTGAAAGGATAAATATTACCTTACTATAGCTCTCGTCCCTAGTAAAGAAATAATTTTAGGCAACCTGAAGAACTAGTAGATGGAGCAAGGGGAGTTAAAAGCAAACCAATGTCCTGTTGAAATTTTTAAAAAGTGTTAGGCAAAGATGTTAGCAGGAAATGAGAAGAAAGTTAATGAAGCGTTAGGAGTAAGATGTGATGCATGGATCACAACGGTAGAAAAAAATGACGGTATTATAGGATATATAGTCAAGTTAAGGAAAATATGAGAGGAGCCAGGCATTTAGACAATAAAAGAGTATAGGCCATAAATTCATCCTCATTTTGAGAAATAAGTTTGTGACTCCAACACAACTACCAGAAGGGAGAGTTAATCCCGAGAGTAATAGAAATCAGTATGGGTTGGTGAACAAGATAATTTAAGCATGAGTTAGGGGCAAAGTGATTTGATAATAGTAAGCATCATGAGAATTTCAGATAGTGTTCCGGTGATAATAGAATGGACAATAGAAGAAGATTCATGAGGAATTCGGAGAATGTTCATTCAGGAATAAGCTTCCCTAAAGCAAGCAATCTAAGCAAATTTAATCTTAAGGGACTAAGGGTGTCAGTTACACTAAGTGTCACACTCGTGAGTAACAAATTTTGTTAACCTTAGTGCAAAAGGATTATCGTAAGGTGGGTAAGAGTCATCCATGATGTGAAATGAGCCTAAGAAGAAGAGGAAAAACATCTATAGGCAGTTCGTTGTAGCTCCATAGTACTACCCTAAAGGGGGGAATATAGAATGGTGTGGATTATGTCAGAATTTAGGGGTTCTAGTAATTACGGAATGGTAAAGGAAAATTGCAATAAGAAATGAAAAATGGACAAGACTGTCGCACCCTCTTTTTCTTGCAAAATCGGGTTTTTAACATTTGGGAGGACAACACGTTCCCTTTTGGGAATTGAGTTTAAAAGAATTGAAGAGTTACCACCTAATGATTAAAGTGCGTTAGGACACTAAGTATGGTTCAATTTTGATAACAAAATATTGGATAAGGGCTTGAAATCTTCCTGAGGGGAAGGTGTTAGGCACCCCTGTGGATCCACTAGTGTGGTTCCTGACCAAGCTATTGTTGTGACTTAAATACAAATAACATGTAAGCAAATAAGAGTATCGTATAAGAGGGTATTTTCACATTAAACTTGGGAAATAAACGATGTTCGAAATCATAGGAGAGAGTTAACTTATAAAATAAACATTTTAAAAGATTTAAAGAAACAAAGAGCAAAGGAAGGGGTCCTAGGTTTAATAATAATATGGATCACGTCAATGCAATACCCGGTAATCACTCCTCAGAGAGGGGCTACACATGGTATTAGCGCACCAGTCACCATATCCATATCTACCCTTTCCCACCCCGTTAAGGTATTAAAATGCGGCATGATCTCGTTTACCTATTGCATGCTGTTACCCATCCCGGTCCTACCAATCCCGGAGGTATTTGCGATTACTAATCCTAAATGGAGGAAACATAGGTTTATTTGCAAATTTAGGGGGAGAGTATATAGACATATAATAAGGCTTACACAAACCTCCTTTAAAAACCAAAGAAAACACATACTTTAGCATGTTTTACACGTACTTTTTGAGGTCTAATTAAACTTAAGGATTTGAAGCAGACTCATCTGCTACATAATTCAGATAGGAAGCCTGAGTAAGGCATGCCTGCTGGTTGTAGTTTAAAATAAGGAACTGATCCAGTTTATATGTTACCCTAAGGCTTCCCTAAAAGATTGACGAAACCTATAGGCATGATATTTGCATATTTCAGGAATAAGAGCATGGACTGATTGCATGTTAATTTAAGAAAAGGTTGCCAATTTTAACAGAAAGAGCACAGGTTCTGCAATTGACAAGGCATTATTATTGCAGGTTTTAGCTTACGAGCGAGGCCATTCAGATTTGAATTGTGACCCCTATAGGCATGCTTTATAGATGTTTGTTAACTTTAAACACTATTATTAGACATAGAAGAGTGCATAGATTTTGCAATATGATTATCCAAACATTATGCTATTTGATTATATTTTTTATTATTAGGACCTATAGCCAAGTTTGCCTAGTGAAAAGTGGGTGTGCAAGAATCAGAAAATGACCTATAGGCATATTCTCTATGTATGTGCGCAGGAGCTATAGATATGGAAGTGCAAGATTCCTATAGACATGGCAGCTAGATGAGATGCAGAAGTTCTTATAGAAATGGTAGCTAAATGAGATGCAGAAACCTTATAGGCATGATAACTATATGGAAATGTAGATGTCCTATAGACATGATAATTACATGAAGGGATACAGAGATCTTATAGGCATGATAGCTATACGGAAATGCAGAAGTCTTATAGGCATGATAACTATATGGAAATGTACAAGTCTTATAGACATGGTAACTACATGGAAATGCAAAATCTTATAGGCATGATAACTACATGAAGAGATGTAGAAATTAGAGATTCATGTAGGCATGGTAACTATGAAAAGTACATAAATTAGAGACTCCTATAGGTAAGTTTTCTACCCATATACATGCATAGTTACCCCTCCATTTTTACTAACTATCCACGAGAGTTATACAAAGTTATTACACCCAAAAAAAAATAAAGTAAAAAAAATACATCAAAAATCTGAAATTTACAACCAAGGAAAGCCTCATTTAGACTTCCTGTCTGATTTATAAAGCAAACCAACTCCAAAGATCAATGTTTCAAAGCCTTTCTCTTATTTGGATGTGTTAGAGTTCCCTAAAAGCCTCACATGGACTCCGGGCAGTGCTCACACCCAAATGCATTACAGGGTTAAGACATAGTGCAGTATGGAAGAGGCCAGCCCTAGTGTCCAAGTTCAGAGGGAACTCAAGGTCCTAAGGCAAGGCTCATAATAGGGGGGAAGAACTTAGAAACTAGGAGAGATTGTAAGTGCAGAGTTTTGAAAAGGGGAAATGGTAAAGAAGCAAGGATAGGCTAGTGGGCATACCTAGCAATGAGAAATGCTGGCACACCCCACAAGCCTATTAAAACACATTATTTTGGGAGTCAGGAACCCCTAAGGGATAAAGTCCAATCACGAACAATAACATGCATATTGACATGTTCTGAACTACAACTCAAAGCACATAGAGAGAAACATGGGTGCAGGGATTCACAACAGAAACAAGTAAAAAGAAATTAACATACTACTTAAACATTTAACTCCCCATAGATAATAAATTTGACATGGACGTAAAGGCTGTAAGTAAACACATTGGGATGATGTTGAAACTAAAACTAGAACATACCAGTCTTAAAGAAACAAGTAAGAAGAAGGCAGTAGTCTTGTAAAACCACAGTGCAAACAAGCAGTTAGAATACTATGAGTTTAGAAGAGAATTTTGAGATTCTAAGTGTGAAGTCTGAAGTATAAATGTATTAAATTAACCATGTGTGCTTTGTGTTAAAGAAAGCCATGTATTTATAGTGTGAAAGTCATGAGCAATTAAGGTAAGAGAATAATTTGAGAATCAATTGCCAATCAATTACACAAGTTTTCCTTTTAATAAAGAGATTCAGATTTCAAATGGTAAAACTAATTAAAGAACTAAATTAATCAAACACTTTGTGTAATGTAGTATAATAGGGGTAAATACATAAAGGTTTATTTAAGGAAAAGGTCCGGGCAGTACATGGCTTGTGCAATTTAAGGAAAAAGAATCAATTGACACCCAGTAAATCACAAGGTCTGAATTTTGTATGAATGAATCCAGTCAGAAAAGGTGAAGAGAGGTTTTACTTAATGAAAATCAGTAACAATCAATCAGACCTAAAAAAGGATTCTGAATCAATTATAAGTTGGAAAACCTTTTTGGAGAAAGATTCATCACACATATAAAAGCATATAGACATGTTTAAACATGAATAACTAGTTTGCCAATCAGTTGAATGGTCTAGCCTAGAAGAATTTAAAAATTTCACAATTGTATGCAAACAAAGAAGTTCAAACTTAGTTCATAGACTCAAAGATTAGTCTAAAAGAGTCAAGTGTTCTCAGACAGAACCCTGGTTCAATCACATGATCAAACCTCGGCAGAACCCCTAAATTCTAGGGTTTTCACCTCGAGTCAAGTAGAAAGATGAGAAAGTAAGTAGTCAAACAGGCTCAGCAATTTCCTTCAGAAACTCATGAGAAAACAAGCAAATACATTTGAAAGTTCAAAGCAAATAGAGTGAAGAAACTAATTCGAAACACAATGAGAGTAGAAGAAACAACAGAGGAAAACATGCTTAAACGGGTCTCTTAAAACAAGGTAAAGTAGAAGTGAAACAATAAACACTTCAGAACATGGTAGAAGGATACAGTAGGCGAAGCATATTAGATCATAGTGGAAGGAAAATAGCAAAACATAGTGAGAAAGCATGTGACAACATAGCATAGAAACACAGTAGAAGAATCAATGGTATATAGAAAACACAGTAAAAGAACATGCGCGATGAAAGGAAAAACATAAGAACACAGTAGAAGAACATGCGTGGTAGAAAAAAAAATATAAGAACATAGCGGAGACAAACACACACAAAGAAAAGGGAAAAAAAACTCAGAGAAACATTTGAACATTTTGAGGAAACCCTATGATCTTAAAACATGACTATTATGTGAAATTAAACTTGAAATTTATGGAAATTAAGCCTAAAATTGAAGAACTAGGGCTTGAGTTTTTGGTATGTCAAATTGGGATTTGATGGGTTATTTGAGCTCGGATTTGAGAGTTCTTGGTATGTATGAACTCGTGAGAAGATAAGGAATCTACTAATGTAATAATTTCTAATATTTGAGAAGTGGGCCCGAGGCTCGGATTTTGCTAATTTCGAGATTTTTAATATTTTTCGATTGTTTTAAAATTGGGTATTGTTCCATTGGCATATTGTGATGCATTCGTTCTGGTTTTGATCAGATTCGATGCACGTGGAGGCCAATTTGAGGGGCAAGGGCGTTGCGAGCTAGGTATTTCACCTGTTCGAGGTGAGTAATGATTGTAAATGATATCCTGAGGGTTTGAAACCCCGGATTGCATATTGTAGAGCTATATTGAGGTGACTTGCACGCCGGATAGCGATCATGGGGTACAACACCATTGGGGATTATGACTTGGCCCGTCCCGATTGATGATTTTACCGCGTATTTGACTGGAATTTATTTGTTATTATCATGATTTGGGCTGATTGCCGTATTTTGGGCTTAATGCCGATTACTTGAGTCCTCCGTGGATTTTTATCACTCTTTCCTTATAATTTGATATACTACATAAACTCAGTCCTGTTGATTATAATGTTTTAAGAAGTCAGATACTTTAATTGAATTTTTGAGACTTAACTGATATTCCACTATGGTTTGGGCTGAGCTCTACTATTTTATTGATGCCCGAGGGGCTTATGGTGTTTTCTGGATTGAGTGAGGCGTTCAGGCTCGTGAGTGATGTGAGGAGGCTTTCAGGCCTCGAGTGTGATGTGAGGAGGCTTTCAAGCCTCGAGTGTTATGTGAGAAGGCTTTTAGGCCTTATGTTGATATAGCGATTGGGCCGTAAGGGGGCCCTCCAGAGTCTGCACACCAACTATGAACGCGGGTAAGCATGTGATATGAGATTGAGCCAGAAGGGCTGATATCATGCTGAGTGACTGATACTGAGCCCGGGGGGCTGATACTGTTTTGAGCGATTGATATTGAGCCCGAGGGTCTAGTACTGTTTTGAGATACTTCCCGAGGGGCGAACTTTTATATGCTCATCTTGCATATTTACTTGCCTTTTTACCTGTTATATTGTGATATTTGTGCCCGAGGGGCAGATTTTCTGTGCTTCTCGGCACTAACTGTTTTGAAATCATTTCGTAACAGTTGAAATGATCATTTTAAAAAGACATTTAAACTGAGCCAAGATATTTCCAAAGATTTCACAGTTTTACTATTTTCTTAAAGGATTGTACCCTGCTTCTATACAGCATGATGGTTTGCTTTATGTGGTTTCTTACTAATCAGTTTTTATTTTCCTTTATTACTTACTAAGTTGGAGTAGTCACTTTACTCCCTGCAGCGCATGTGCAGATGCAGGCATCTATTCACCCGGTAGCGGGTTTTGGCCGATCAGAGGCAGAATTACACGAGTTAAGGAGGTGACTGGCAGCATTCGCATCACCATATTTTCTCTCTCTTGTTCATTAATCCAGTTTTGTATATTTTAGGCCTTGTGGTGGATTTACATTCGGATAGATGCTCGTGACTTGTGACACCTGGATCAGGGTTGTGTTGGGTTGTATTTCCGCTAATTAATATTATTATGTCATATTTAAGCTGTTTATTTATGTTTAACTATTTTTGAAAAGACGAGTTGTGTTACTTGGCTGGCCTCGTCCTCACGAGAGGTGCCGTCACGACCAATACGGGGTTTGGGTCATGACAAGTTGGTATCAGAGCCTAGGTTACTAGGTCTCACAAGCCATGAGCAGGTTTAGTAGAGTCTCATGGATCGGTACGGAGACGTCTGTACTTATCCTCGGGAGGCTGCATAATCTTTAGGAAGACTTCACATTCTGGAAATCTTATCATGCGTTCTTGATTCGGCTTGAAAAGAAACTCTTGAAATTCTTTCCACGCGCTTGTATGTGCGCATGAGCGCTCAATATCTGATGTGCCTTGATGGCTTGTGATTCCCTGATCAAGGGGTGAGATGTGATCTCTGTGAGTGTGATGTTGAGCCAGTCTGGAGGACTTGAGGCCGGATCTTTGCATATGGCTTGAGCATCGAGGTGCTGATTGTGTGAGCGAGTGTTTTGAACTTATATGTTCGGTATTGTCCCTATTAATAGGAATGATGGCTGGATAACTATGTGATGAGTATGTTAGTACTGAAAAATATATCTATATGATTTGGAAGTAACGAGGACGGTCTGCTGGATGATAAATGAACTATGAAGTGTATGATTCCATTGTGATTGGATGTGTAGCTACGAGTTATGGGCGTGTGAAGAATCTTTCGTATCTCCTAGATGGGAGTGAAGTAAATTTCATGTTGCGGTATGAGTTCAGACTCAGAAAGACTAAGTGGCTGTGTAATGTGTATAACGGTGGAAGGTTACAAAAATATTGTATTGAGGCAAAGCAGGTGGGTTATCCCCTGCGAAGTGTTTCGAAGTGGTGTGTTCCTTATGTGTGTATTAGAAGATCTCAAGTGTAATGGAATGGTACGTGTTGAATTTGAAATTTTGGATTTTCTTAAGAGAGTGGGCTTGACTATTGCGGGGTTGAATGCGAGATTTGCAAAAAATTTACAGTATTGGATAATCTGTGTTTGAAAAACTTATAAATGATTTGAGTTTAATCTCATTATGGTATTGTGGAACCGATAGAGTAAAAGCGTTATGAGATATTGAGTGTATCTTGATCTATGGCTTCGAGCCAAGTAGGGGAGTCTGCTGTGAGCAGTTGATTGCACGGTTAGGTACTATGTTGGTTCCAGTTTGGGGTAGGCGAGTGAATTAGCTATGGCTAGAGTAAAGGAAAATTTTGTCGAAAGCTACATTATGCTTCATGGGGAGAGAGAATCACAGGATGTCTCAAGTTGTTGATGGTTAAGAATACTCAGTGAATAGAGCAGGAAGTTGCTTGGTCATATCGGGACGAGGATTTCATTTTACGGCATCGAAGTGCTAATGAGGCATGTGTGGTCCTATTCGTTGGGTCAGGTAATTTGTATTTTTGAATAAGAGTGAATGACTTTTGAGAATGGTTCTAATATATTCAAGATTCTGCAGTAAACAATCGGGTATTTTAAGTTGCATGTGTTGTTAGAAAATGTGTTTTCATTGGAAGAGGTTCAGATTTGTGGTATTTTTGGGTTAATTATGGAGTTCTATGTATCAGTATCATGAAAGTAAAAGTAACAAATTCGGATTCGCATGAAGTTCTTTAGATTAAAGTATTCGGGAGCGTGATGTTTCTGGTAATATTTGAGAGAGTATTCGGCGGCTTATGGGTCTTAGACATTGTGGTCTTGTGCTTGGGTTGGGGAATGGTGGTGCTACAGCAAGAGGAAAGATTAAGTTGAGGATGAAACAGAAGGAAATTTAGATGGATGGAGTATCTTGATAGTAAACTGAATCGGTATGGTAAGGATATGATTAATTCTTTATATGTGTTCGAGGTAAGGGATGCTTACAGGTATTTTCCAGCAATGCTCATGGGTTTTGATGGCTTGCTTAGCTTGGTCTAGTTAGAAGGATTCAGCCCTAGCAGTTCAATTTAAGCAAATGGAATTGGGAGAGTTCTTGTTGATTTCTACCGTGGTTGAAGATGTGCATTTTCTATGAATATGAGAGACATGGGATGTGTAATGATTTTTCTTCTAGATGGGATCGATGGAAGTTCTTGAGTAGTTGAGTGTGTCGATGTCAGTGGCTTGGAAGGGAGATAAAAGTTTTCCTGTTATCCTTGGATAGTATGGTATATACAGTATGTTGTGGAGGATCGAGATTTGCGTGTACGAGGTTTCGGTTCAGTTTTGAAAAAAAGATCATAAAACTCCTAGGCAGCAGGTAGCCTCAGATGATTAAGGAAAATGTATTGTTATTTGGAAGTGATTTGACAAGAGTATGGGTTTCAGGAAAAGAGTAATATGATTAAGTTGATGGAACTTCAGTAGTATTGCGACACTTTCTTGTTGGGTCGACTGGTGATATTCGGGTTGCTTGGTGGCACAGGGAAATCTTAGGGTATCCATCGTGGAATGATTAGGGTAGTAAAGGTGTGTCATGTGTTCGTAAGGCAAAATTGGGATCGAATATGGTGATTCATGTGATGTGTGGATGTGGAGACGGAAGTTCTCATAATCAGGCTATGATGGGGTATGTTATATTTGGATGTGATATTGGGGTTTAGACTGGTGGTCTCTGTGTTGGGTTATTTAGGACTATTGCACAATGGGCTATGTCGGAATGCCACGGGTTGAGTGGCGAGGTATGTCGGAATATATCCTGGTAGGGTAGTTTTATATTTTGAAGACCCAGCGGGCGGTTGGGAAGGATTGTCTTTCGTACTTTGGCGCTTGTGATGAGTGTCAGCGCTGAGGTTCCTTATATTGACTCAGTTCCGGTATTGAGGGAACAACTTCGGGATTTCCTTAATAAGGAGTTTGTTGGTAAGCCAATGTGGATGTGTGTTCTAGCTAGAGTCGGCTTGGTTGGCCCCGAATTGTATTTATTGAGAGGTAGGTTGATTCAATCATTATTGAGCTTGCTAGTAATACGAGAGACCTGTGAGTTTCCTTTTTTTGTTGCGAGACATTATGATTGGTTTGTAATGGGCACATATGGTGCGATTCCATTGGGGTCTCGTGGTGGAAGTCGAGCCGGAAGAGTAATTGGTAGTTGCTCAGTGAATGAAATACCGGTTATGTTTTATCGGGCTTACGCGGGATGTGTTATTTGTTTCACCGTGGGTGTAATGATTTGCTCTGGTTTCGAACATCAAATTTTGCGTAGTTATCGATTTTGAGCCTAGTGACTTGAGGTGTTCCATGTATAGCAGTGCTTGGATAGAATCACGCATTGTAGTGAGGCTATGTGGGGATATGACCTTTCGGGGTGGATTCATGTGTTCTAATTCTGCAATGTGAGGTGGGGTCTCACCTTTGTGTTGTGATGGTACTGATGAGCTTGAGGTACAGCTCTATAGTTTGGGGTCATTTTCACGATTTGAGTATATTCAGACCGTTTCTTATTAGTGCGTGAATTATACAAGTTGTGGCTTAGGCTTGCATTGATGTGTCATGTCACCAAGGTGGTGTGTTGGATTTGAGGTTATCGTTGGGGTCATTAATGAATACAAACGGAGTTGATTTCAACTTGTTTGAAGAATAATATCGAGGTTCGGCTCGGAAATTTGCTGTGATATTAGCCAAAAAGGGAAGTGACTTCATGAATGGTTGACTTGAGAAATGGTTATGATTTATTGCGTGTTTCCTTTATCATTAGCAATATGTGAATGTGTTGGAATGAGACTTAAGTTGATAAGAGGTTTCCTATCGATATTCAGTAGTTATGTGCAACAACCGTGAATAGAAGTTATCATTTTGAGTGTTTGAGTTATGTGGTATATCATATAATTGCACCTGAGTTTGCAGGTATGGGTTATTACAGTTGGTCCGGACTTACTCGGAAAGTGAAGTGTGGTTCTATGGCCTATGGGCTAGATTGGATGGTGAAATTTCAGTTACAGTGTGTTATCGGACCTATATGAGATAGGGTGACGTGGAATCACCCCCGGGTATATGCATGGTAAGGTTATTCAGCGATTGGTTGGCATTTAGAATAGCTCTAGGTATGTTCAAGGACGAATGTGTGTTTAAGTGGGGGGAGATGTAACGACCCAACCAGTCCTTTTGATCTTTTGCACTTTGATCGCCAGTCCTCATGCATGACTTGCCCCGTGTTGGCTATTATGACTAATGTAGATCGTTGGTTATGGTTTTCGGGAAGATTTGGAATGAATTTGAAAGAACAGTTTCAGCTGAAAACTTCAAATTTGAAAGGTCTAACCGAGAGTTGACTTATATGTATATGAGCTCGGATCTAAGTTTTTATGATTTGGTTAGATTTGTTAGATGATTTTTGACTTAGAAGTGTGATCGGAAGTGATTTTGGAGGTCCGGTGTAGAATTAGGCTTGAATTGGCGAAGTTAGTATTTTGGCGAATTCCGGTTGATAGGTGAGATTTTGATCCGAGGGTCGGAATGGAATTCCAAGAGTTGTTATATCTTCGTTAAGTGATTTGGGAGGTGTGTGTAAAGTTTCAGGTCATTCGGACGTTGTTTGGTTGGGTTTTTGATTGAATGCGAGTTTCGTGAGTTTTAAAAGAACTTAGGCTTGAATCCGATGTAAATTGATGATTTTGGTTTGGGTTGAGGTGTTTTGATGATTGGAGCAAGTTTGAATGATATTTTAGGATGGGTTGGCACTTTTGGTTGAGGTCCCGGGGGCCTCGGGGTGATTTCGGATGGCCATCGGGAATAATTTGGACTTGTTGCATTTCTGAAGATTGCTGATATCTGGTATTTCCGCATCTGCGGAAAAGGGACCGCAGATGCAGTAAGGGAGATGCAGGTGCGAATTCTTGGTCATGGGAGGACTTCTGCAGAAGCGGATGGTGGTCTACATATGTGGCATTCCCAGAAGCGGATATGGGCCGTAGATGTGGTCATGAGAGCAACAGTGTAGTTCCGCAGAAGAGGAAGAAATACCGCAGAAGCGGTAAAGGTATCGCAAAAGCGGAAATGAGGTCTCGGCAGAAGGGTTTTAAAATAACATTTCATCCGCGAGCTTATGGTATTTTCCACCATTTTTGAGCAACCTTGGGAGCTTTTGGATGGAAATTGAAGAGGGTCTCAACTGGGATTGATTGGAGGTGAGTTCTATGATCTTAAAACACGATTATTATGTGAAATTAACCTTGAAATTTATGGAAATTAAGCCTAAAATTGAAGAACTAGGGCTTGAGTTTTTGGTATCTCAAATTGGGATTTGATGAGTCATATAAGCTCGGATTTGAGACTTCTTGGTATGTATGAACTCGTGAGAAGATAAGGAATCTATCAATGTAAAAATGTATGAGATTTGAGAAGTGGGCCAGGGGCTCGGGTTTTGCTAATTTCGAGATTTTTAATATTTTTGGATTGTTTTCGATTGGGTATTATTCCATTGGCATATTGTGACACATTCGTTGTGGTTTTGATTATACTCAACGCACGTGGAGGCCAATTTGAGGGGCAAGGACGTCGCGAGCTCGGGATTTCACCGGTTCGAGGTGAGTAATGATTGTAATTGATATCCTAAGGGTTTGAAACCCCGGATTGCACATCGTAATGCTATATTGAGGTGACTTGCACGTCGGATAGCGAGCGTGGGGTAGAGCACCGTTGGGGATTGTGACTTGGTCCGTCCCAATTTATGATTTTACCGCGTATTTGACTGGAACTTATTTTTTATTATCATGATTTGGGCCGATTGCCATATTTTGGGCTCAATGCCGACAACTTGAATCCTCCGTGGATTTTTATCACTCTTTCCTCACTATTTGATATATTACTTGAACTCAGTCCTGTTAATTATACTGGTTTACAAACTCAACCACTTTAATTGAATTTTTGAGACTTAACTGATATTCCACTATTGTTTGGGCTGAGCTCTACTATTTTATTGATGCTCGAGGGGCTTATGGTGTTTTCTGGATTGATTGAGGCTTTCAGGTCTCGTGTGTAATGTGATGAGGCTTTTAGGCCTCGTGAGTGATGTGAGGAGGCTTTCAAGCCTCGAGTGTGATGTGAGTAGGCTTTCAGGCCTCGAGTGTGATGTGAACAGGCTTTCACGCCTCGAGTGTGATGTGAGAAGGCTTTCAGATCTTATGTTGATACAGCGCTTGGGTTGGGCCCCTCAGGAGTCTGCACACCCACAGTAAGTGCGGGTACCCATGTGATATGAGAGTGAGCCCGAGGAGCTGATATCATGTTGAGTGACTGATATTGAGCCCGAGGGGCTGATATTGTTCTGAGCGATTGATATTGAGCCCGAGGGGCTGGTACTGTTTTGAGGTATTGACCGAGAGGCGAACTTTTATGTGCTCATCTTGCATATTTACTTTCCTTTTTACCTGTTATACTATGGTATTTGTGCCAGAGGGGCGGATTTTCTGTGCTTCTCAGCACTAACTGTTTTGAAATCATTTCGTAACTGTTGAAAAGATCATTTTCAAAAGAGATTTAAACTGAGCCAAGATATTTCCAAAGATTTCACAGTTTCACTGTTTTCTCAAAGGATTGTACCCTGCTTCTATACAACATGATAGTTTGCTTTATGTGACTTCTTACTACTCAGTTGTTATTTACCTTTATTACTCACTGAGTTGGAGTACTCACTTTACTCCCTGCACCTCGTGTGCAGATGCAGGTATCTATTCACCCGGTAGCGGGTTTTGGCCGATCAAAGGCATAGTTACACGAGTTACGGAGGTGACTGCCAGCATTCACAGCACCACGTTTTCTCTCTCTTGTTCATTATTCCGATTTTGTACATTTTAGGCCTTGTGGTGGATTTACATTCGGATAGATTCTCGTGCTTTGTGACACCCCAATTAGGGCTGTGTTGGGATGTATTTCCGCTAATTAATATTATTAAGTTATATTTAAGTTGTTTATTTATGTTTAACTATTTTTGAAAAGACGGACTGGGTTAGTTAGCTGGCCTCGTCCTCACGAAAGGCGCCATCATGACTAGTGCGGGGTTTGGGTCGTGACAAAAAAGGTAATGCTAAATCGTTGCCGTTGATCAACGGCCTGGATCAAGAGAAAGACCGGGCAGGTTTTATTAACGGGTTAGGGATCGGGTTATATTGGGATTTGGGCTGGTCAGTTTGAAATTGAAATTGGATTATTGGGGTGGTTGATTTTGGCCATAATTGAAATAAAATAAGGCTATTATTTAAATAGCCACTTTTCCCTTTTTTAATTTATAAAAATGGCAAAAATGATTTTTACAACAAACTAATGGATCTAAATTAATTAATGTTATATAAACATTAAATTAAAAATACTGGAACAATTTTTGTATTTATAAACGTTATTAAATCTTAAAATAGGCTTGGATTACAATATAATGCAATTTAACTATTTATAAAAATGTGCAAAACTTACCTTAGTTATATATAGGCATAAATATAAGAATAAATAAGCTAATCACCAAAATGATAACTTGAGGAACACTTATTGGTTTTTGTATTGCTAAAATAGGGCAATAAATCGATTTTAAAATCTTTTAGAAAATTGAAAAAATGATAAGATACTTGGACATGCTTATATATGCATATACATACTATTTTGAAAGTGTTTACATATAAAATTATGCAGGGCAAAATTGGGTATCAACAGAGACAACACTTATTCAAAGCTTACAAATATGCTATGATTATAGAACATTATGAAAACACGACATCAAGAAAATGAAGTAAGGGTCCCTGCCTAAGATGTTATTGATAGATAAGGAGTTAGTGTGAGATGTAAGTTAAGATAAAGAAAATAACCCAAGAAATATTGCACGGAATATTGATATAAGAATGGGGACAATGAGTAGTTAGTAATTAATTCGGGATGGGCCTAGTTATGGCTAAACAGGAGGTTAAATATGAGTTAGCAGCTCGTGCAAGATAAACATAGTAAAACCTAATATGGTGAATTTAGTCTCGTAGATATGACATCGTGATCCTTGAGAAATATTCAGATAGGAGTTGGGGTAGTTAAAGGTACCATATGAGTGTTACTGAAATAGAAGAGAAAGGCACTGGGAAGACAGTCAAAATAACAATTTAGATGCAACCCTACAAGCACAAGGGCACGGAGGTAAGCAACTACGGATAATTATAGGCAAGGAAGGACATCAAAAGGTCCGTAATAAGCTCACAGCTTTACAAGATTCAATGGTTCTCCCTAAGTACAACAACGAAGTCTAGCTGAGAAAAAAAGGACGAAGGCTTTAACCTAAGCTGGGTGACCTAAGGAGGAAATGATCTTGTAACAACAGTCTTACAACAACATTGTATGCACTCCATAAGAAAATGACACCTACTGTGGGTAATGAACGGGAAGTAACATCAGAAGTGATATTCAAGATCATATGAGTTGTATAGAATTCTAATATGCATGGGCACCAGGATAAGCTAAGTATACAAGCAAAAAGGGACAGAAAGACTAGAAAAAGTAATTGCTTAGGTTTGAAGAAAGCTGAGATGGAACAAAAAAATTATACTATTCATGATCTAGAGTTAGTTATGCTATGAATGTACTTAAGAGTTTGGAGTTTTATAAATGCAACATATACAACCGTAGACGATTCCGGTATAAGTTAAAAGAAAGAATTGAGCCCAGGTCATAGACGAATGATTGAATTATTAAAGGATTGTATCATGGATATTCCTTAGCGCCCATGAAAGGCTAAACATAACAACTAATACCATGAACCATAGATCCGGAGGTAGCTTAAGCCTACATAAAGGCTAATCAGAATAAGGAGGAAACTAAAGAGCCACATCAACGAAGTAAGTTAGGAATCTGATTATTGGACCGAGAAAATTATAGAAATCATAATTGAGAACATTACAGGATCACTCTTAATATCAGAGGTACCAAAGGTATAGTACAACAAGAATATTCTATAAAGGTTCCACAATAAAGCCAGTTAAAAAAATACCAGCCTCATAAGAATTCAGTATGGAGTTCCCACCGAATTGTACAAGCACCAGAGGTGCAAGTATTATAATAGAGCTTTTAAGTTATGGACGTGAAATATACCTATGTGGAAGGGATAGCATGAAAGAGATAAAAAATACAATGAGAGATTTTAAGCTAAGTAAGGAAAAGGTGAACAACTTACAAGATACTGAAAGGCAGAAGATCGTGAATAGTCCATGATTCGGATAGAAGGCTAGAAGCACTAGGATTCAATATTCAGGAATCATAGCAGCATCGTTAGTGGCGTACCTTTCAGCCTATAGTTTCTAAGTACCAAGAGATAGTCAAGTGAGTAAAGAAGAGTTAGATATGATGTGATGTCTCGCTTGATGTTCCAGAATAACACAAGAAAATCTGTGGTGCAAGCAAGTTAAAGGAAGTTTGTATATATATATATGTATGTATATATATATATGTATGTGTATATATATATGTATATATATATATATATATATATATATATATATATATATATATATATATATATATATATATATATATATATATATATATGTATGTATGTATATGTGCCAAGCTAAAGAATAGTAAAGCGACAAAGTTTTATGACAGGAGTAAGAACGAGAAAGGGCGAGTGAGAAGGTGAGGAGAATGGATAAGTACTCGGGATAAAGCCCATGAAAATAAGAGAGCTAATGGTTTCTGTAAGTTATAGAAAGTTTAGTATAGCCTGAATGAACTCAAGGGAGTCTAAGATTAATAATATATAGAAAAAATTGAATGTTGCCCTGGTAGTGGAATGCGGGTGTGATTGTGATACATTAAGGATGAAGTTTGGGCCTTCGACTGAGTAATGATTTGAGGAGGATTTTATGGATTATACGAAATTAAAAATATAAGGTGAATCACATTAGGATGCTATAAAATACAATTATTGAAATATAGTATCACCCCTAAGTGGATCAGAAAAATTACTTCAAATATTCCTCGATAGACCATAAGCCCTAGTGGCAATGTATTACGTAGGAAGTTTCAAGTTATCAATGGAAGATTGTATATCAACATTGAGGTGAATCATCAATGGATAGATAAAAGATACAAAGTACGATATGAGACTACACCATCCTTCTTAAGATGAACAGTAATGAAGAATCATTAACAAACTTAGCTTTATGCATATAGGATAAGCAACAAGAGTAACCTGGAGTTTGGCCGCAGACCTCGGTAATAATAAATTGAAGTAAGAGTTATGGTATAGTATGGCCTACTTAGATATAGTAAATCTAATGAAGCCCAGAGGGATAGCTTGACATAATTTTTTATATGTACACAAAGTGAGGCCTAGAGATTGACTAAGAGCTGGAGGAAAGATGAGAGAAGCGTCGCATAGGCGCACATACAAAGATATAGTCGTACAAGGTGCATGATAGAATATAGCAACAATTACGAGATTAAAAGGATTCGACCACAAGTCATGGTGTGATAAAGGGGCTTAAAAGGGGAAATGCACTGGCCTTTGGATTTATTCAAAGAACAGTTGTGTAAATGAAACGGAGAATATTAAAGTATCTGCAAGAGCTATGGGTTATGAGAATAATAAGTACAGCAGCCAACATTCGAGGACGAATGTTCCAAAGGGGGGAATGATGTTACACCCCACATTTTCGTACATAGAAGTATGCCATAGGTAAATTGATGAAAGCTCGGAAATGAGATGCTACATCCCACATTTTTGTACGTTAAAGTGTCATTATAAGCTAATCGACGTAAGTTTGGGAATGATATTATTTTGGGATTACAAGTATTACGCAATTTCAAAAAAAGTGATAAGTAAATTTGTGAAGGTGAAAGGGTAAGCGAATCGAAAGAAATGAGTTTCGTCGAAGTTTGACAATTTGGGATAAAATACGGTCCAAGCTATAATACCTCATAGTTATGGAATAATGCCATTCAAGGTACCACATGACCATGATAGTGAGGTATATAAAGTGTGTTAAAAGTAAGTAAGATTTTAAGTAATTTGAGATAATTCTTAATTATATGGATAATTGGGTAATAATGGATTTTTAAGTACTAGATTAACTTGTAAATTGAATTATTTGGATAATTTTTAGGCGGACAAACCCACGTGTGGTCTATGAGGACATGGCGGCAAGCTAAGTTTAATCTAATGACTCTTGAAATTATGATAGAACGGTGTCACACTCAAGTTGATTTGGTGTCTTAGTCATTAGATGTGGGCCCACGCCATATTAAGCATAAAAAACCTCTCTAATTCAAGGGAGGTGCTTATGTCCATTTGATAAGAAACGTATATTCAACAAGAATTCAAACAAGACTCCTATTTTTAATAGCAACGAGAGTTCTTGGTTTAACAGAGGAATACATAAGAAATTATACTCTATAATTGTACTGGAATTTTGCGATTCTAAGAGAGCACGATACAATTTTTCTCAAGAATATCATACGAACTCTTCTCTACATCAATCTGTCGTTATGTTATTAGTCATAATTGGCGTGTGTTAGAGGGATTTTCAAGAAAATCGGCACAGCTATGTTAAGGTTATTCCTTCTTTCTTTTGGCATGATCTATATGATACAAACGAAACGAGCAAATGCACAATTTTCAAAAATAACTTTATTCATAAAAATTCTGGAGATGCTTATGTTCTTGATTCCCCATGTGTCTTATTGTTCTATTGTCTTTTCATCGGTCTCAGAAAATACATAAGTTTATAAAGTTTATTTCATGATATTAATCAGAGATATAATTGTCTTATGACATTCCGAGAGACTTTATTGACGTTCTTCTCATGCATTGCATTCATTTATACATGTATATTTACCAATGACCAGATGGTATTATATACGCATATATATGTATATTATATGTATATGGGATATGGGAAAAGTTTATGGCATTATATAAGCACCACTACCTGATCAGCTGATATACGTTCATAATTTGCCCACAATGATCAGCTGGCATACCGACATATATTGAATGGTATGTCGGGGCCCTGTCCCAGCCTTATGAATTTTATGTACTCTAGAGGCTTATAGACATATGTCGTGTATATGAAAGATTATATAGCCTTGTCGGTCTATGTTCAGTGTATGAGTGATTATTTTTGTCTTTTAGGCCAGTAGGTCATATGTATAAGTTTCTATTCTCTCATGCTTTACTCCGATTTATTTAACCCGGTTGATATAATGAGAAAGATATATTACGTTGGTACTCGGTCGAGCAAGGGCACCGGGTACCCGTCGCAGCCCATCGGTTTAGGTCCAGACATCCTTAAAGACACAGTTCAGCACGGTGATTCCAAGGATGTTACTATTGGGGATGATCGGGTTTTGAGGATGCAGGGACGGATTTGTGTGCCTAATGAAGATGGGCTATGTGAGTTGATTCTTGAGAAGGCCCATATTTTGCAATCTTCCATTCATCCGGGTGTCGCAAAAATGTACCAGGACTTGAGGCAACAATATTGGTCGAGGAGGATGAAGAAGCACATAGTGTGGTTTGTATCTTGGTGCCTAAATTGTCAGCAGGTGAAGCATGAGCATCAAAGATCGAGCAAATTAATTCAAAGTCCTGAGATTCAGGAATGAAAATGGGAGCGTATCACCCTGGATATTATAGTTAGGCTCCTACGGACTTCTAGGAAGTTTGATGCTATTTGGGTGATTGTGGATCGATTGATCAAGTCCATGCACTTCATTCTAGTAGAGGCAACTTATACTTCAGAGTGGCTAGTAGAGATATACGTCCGTGAGATCGTTTGCCTTCACGGTGTGTCATGCCCATAATTTTAGATCGGGGCACGTAGTTTACATCGCTGTTGTGTCGGTGTATATTAGGTCATTGAGGTGCTTTAAAGGATTGGGAAGGTGGTTCACAAGCTTGCCTTTCCGCCTAGTCTATCAAGTGTTCATCCGGTATTTCATGTTTCTATGCTCCAAAAGTATGTTGGCAATCCATCTCATGTTTGGTTTATAGCACCGTTCAACTGGATGGTGATTTAGCTTATGATGTGAAGCCGGTAGCCATTTTAGATCGGGAGGTTTGAAAGTTATGTCCAAAAGACATAGCTTCAGTGAAGGTGTAGTGGATAGGTCAACCAGTTGAGAAGACTATGTGGGAGACCAAAGGGAAGATACGGAGTAGATATCCACGCCTATTTGAGACTACAAGTACGTTTCTAGACCCGTTCGAGGATAAATATTTGTTTAAAGACGGGGAGGAGGTAACGACCCGACCAGCTGGTTTGAGTATTATAGCTCCGTTCCCCCATTTATTACTCATTTTATGCTTAATTATTGTTATGTGACTTATCGGGGTAGTCGATTTGGTTTCGAGGATGTTTCGTAATGCGATGAGACACTTAATCTCAAGGTTGGAAGCTCAAGTTGAAAAAGTTGATCAGATGTTGACTTGTATGTAAATGACTCTGGAATAGAGTTTCGATCATTCTGATTGCTCCTTTAGGTGATTTTGGACTTAGGAGTGTGTCTGTATGGTGATTTAGAGATCCGTAATTGATTTAAACTTGAAATGACAAAAGTTGGAAATTTAAAATTTTGATCGAGAGTTGACTTTGCCGTTACCGGGCTCAAATTATGGTTCCGGGAGTTGGAGTAGGTCCGTTGTGTCATTTATAGCATGTGTGCAAAATTTGAGGTCAATCAAACTTGATTTGATAGGTTTCAGTATCCAATGTAGAAGTTGGAATTTCTTAGTTTTCATTATGCTAGAATTGGGATGCAATTCATATTTTTATGTCGTTTAGGGGTGAGCGTTCGGTACTTCGGTTCGGTATTTAAGAATTTTTGTTCGTTATTGGTTTATTAATTGTGTATACTAAATACCATACCAAAATATGTCGGTACGGTTCGGTTTATTATTTTGGTTCGGTACAGTTTCGGTACAATTTCGGTTTAATATTATGGCTTCTACCTTCCTGGATTGATGCTAACTTTTCTTTGTTAGTTAATTAGTGCAAGCACAAGGGTATGATCATAGTGGATAACTATGGGCAACTAACGAAAGAGTAGCTAACTACGATTAGATCCTAATGTGCAAGTGTGAAAGGTGCACCTGTGATCTCGGATCTACTTTGGAAAAAAAGAGAGAAGAGGAAAATGTGCATCTTTTTCTTATGAAAGTTTCTGGAAAATTACGGTGAAGTTATACGGCATATTGGCAGCTTCATAGTGCGAGAAAAGCTGGAACTAGAAGAATTGCTCGCCCAATTCTTACGCGGTAGCTCCATGACACGCACCAAAAAAAATTTGGTCGGCAGAAATCATCGGTATTTTATGGGCAGTCTATCATTTTAGAGTCCACAAAGGTTTAACTTTTGCCAATTTCACTTACAAGATATTTTTGTCCAGATGAATTTTACGGCCACTTTTACCTATTCGTAGCAGCCATACTCTATCTCAAAAGGCAAGTAACGTCATTGTTGAAGTAGATTTGAGCTGGGACGATTATCGACTGCTGTTCAAAATTCTGTATTACGGTATACAAAAATTTCAAAATTCTAATACCGAGGACCGTACCGAAATACCGAAGTTACAATACCGAATTAGACAAAAATACTGAAATACCGAAAAAACCAAAACCGAAATACCAAATTAATTCGGTTCGGAATTCGGTTTTTCGGATTTTTATGCCCACCCCTAATGTTGTTTGATGTGATTTGAGGGCTCCACTAAGTGCGTATCGTGTTTTATTACTTGTTGGTGTGGTTGGTTGAGGTCTCGGGTGCCTCGGGTAGAGTTCATATGGTTAATGGATCAAAAATCGGAATTTAAAGACTGCTGAAGTGCACAAGGTCTGGTGCAATCGCACATGCAGAGTTTTAACCACAGGTGCGAGCTCGCAAAAGCGAGCAGGGGATCTCAGAAATGGCCAAGAAGGAAGTAGGCAGTGGTCGCATGTGCAAGGTTACTTTCCGCACCTGTTGCGGCGTGTTGGACACAGAAGTGGAGATTGGACTTGCTGGTATATTTGGTTGAGGTCTCGAGGACCTCAGGTGGAGTTCGGATGGTTAACAGATCAAATATTAGAATTTAAAGACTGTTGAAGTGCACAAGGTTTGGTGCGATCGCACATGTGACGTTTTAATCGCATGTGCGAGCTCGCAAAAGTGAGAAGGGGATTGCAAAAGCAACCAGGAAGGAAGTGGGCAGTGGTCGCAGGTGCGAGGTTACTTTTTGCACCTGCTGTGATGCATTGCGTGCAGAAGTAGAGATTGGCCAACTGTAGGAGTTGTGGAGGTTCAAAGGGAAATTTCGCACATGTGAGTTCACAAATGAGAAGGAAATATTACAGAAGCAAAAGGGGGCTTGGTGAGGCAGGTCCGCAGAAGCAGAAGAATTACTGCAGAAGCGGAACCGCGGGTGCGGTTAAATTATCCGCAGAAGCAAAAGCACTGGGCTGAATGATAAATTTGAGGGTTTCATGATTTTTCTCATTTCGGACTTTGCCAACTCAGTCCAAGGCAATTTTTGAGAGGATTTTTGAGGGGTTTTGATATTTGGCTTAATGTATGCATGTTTTGATGTATATTGCCTCACATTTTACTCATGTCTCATACATTTGAGATGCATAATATAATGATTTGTGCTAATTTGTGGTATTTCTATATGTAAGAATCGTTCGAATGCAATTTAGGATGAAAGTGTGCGAATTGGAGCGAAAATTGGAAGAAAATATAAAAGTGCTGATTTGAGGGCCACAGGAAGTGTGTGGCGCACTTTACAGAAAGCATGAGAAGTTGAGCACCAGGGCCAGTGCCCCACACTGCCTTGGACGCTCAAAACGCAAACACATCCTAATTCGATTAGGACTTAGTTATTATGATCCTAAGACACCCCCAACCCATATAAAAGCCAAGCTAAACCTATTTTGAGGGGGAGGATGTGACTTTGAGAGAGAAACAAAAGTACGAAATACTCGGGAGCACGTATTTGATCAATTCTTTCATTCTTCTTCTAGTATTCATTAATTTTATGTTTAAAAATATTATTTTCGATGATTGTATGAACATGAGTGGCTAAGAAACCTATTGTTCTGGGATCATGTGCACCACATGAATGTTCATGTTTGAAGTTTAAATTGACGAATTTTATTTTTTCATGTTGGGTTGTTTATTTAATTATGTTTTGAATTATTTTGCTGAGTAGCTAATAGTGAAATACTATCTAAGAATCTAGAGTTGAAATCGAAAGTGAAAATTCTAGATTGCATAAAGAATTAAATAGAGTAGCTTCTTAAACCCGGGCATAGGGGAACGGATTCGCAATATGGATAGAAATATCCCTAATTGCCTTGCTTGGTTGAAATACAGAAAGTGTAAATGCATTCGTACTAATCTTAATTCCAAAGACATATAGGCATTAAGTTAGCTTGAATATGTGCGTAAGAACTCGACATATTCTTATGAGTAATATCAACCCTGTCAATCAACAATCAAGATAAATCAATTAGTCATTTTAAGCGAAGAACGCAACATCATTGTTAGATAACTTGTGACCCTGGAATATCCTCTCCTACTGATTGTTACCCGAAGTTGCTTAAGTGTTGTGGTTGATTTTGATTTATTTCACTGCTTGATAGTTTTAGGTAGTAAATTAGTCAGTTATATATTTTGTGAGAAATCTCTTGAATCGATAAGTTATTTGAGTTTGAATCAGTTAAAAGTTAATCAAAAGTCTTCGTGGGAACGATAATCTACTCACTACTCTATTACTTCACGATCACATATACTTGTGTGAGTGTGTTTGGTCACAATAGGTTTCTTGAGTTAAGTCACTTGTGATTATTTTTATTTAGTAATCTTGTTTCCCCATTGAATTTCACACTTAGTTTGTGTGTTTTTGTGGTGAAATTTGGGAGTTTGAGGCTAGGTATTTGAAGAGTTTAATTTGGGGATTTGAGTGGTGCTTTTGTATCGAAATTTGGTAAATTTGGTATGGTTGGACTCGTGGTTGAATGGGCTTCCGGATTTTGTTACTTTTATTGGATTCCAAGACATGTGCTTTGGGGTCGACTTTTTGATTTTTAAATAAGAACTTAGTATTTTCTTTTGAAATTTATTCCTTTAGCTCGCGTTGATTGTATCGAATTTTTTATGGAAAGATTAGAGGCATTCAGAGGCCTTTTTGCGAGGTAAGGTCTTGTTAAAGTAGAGGTTTGCACAGTTTGAGATAAGTCACATTTCTAAATTTGGTTCTGAGGGTATGAAATCTCGATTTACGTGTTCTGTGATTGGTTTTGTAATGACCTGACCAGTCGTTTTGAGAAATTACATCTGGCTCGACAGTTTGAGATCTCGAGCAGCTTCATATAATATGTATCGACTTGTGTGCATGGTTGGATTCTATTTCTGGAGGATTCAGAGTCAAATTGGAAGAAGGAAACTAGTTTTGGAAGTATAAACGGTGAGAATTTGACCGGAATTGAAATTTACAGTAAATGGCCCCGGAATCGGTTGTGGGTGATCTCAACAGCTTCGTATGGTGAATTTGGACTTAGACGCGCGTCCGGATTTGTATTTGGAGGTCTATAGCGTAATTTGAGGCGTTTCGGCGAAAGTTGGAAAAAGCTAAAGTTGGAAAATGGATAAGTTTGACCCATAGTTGAATTTGGTGATATCAGGGTAAGAATGCAATTCTGAGAGTTGGAGCAGCTCTATCATGTCATACTGGAATTGTCTGCAAAATTTGGCGTCATTCCGGGTTGATTTGATCAGTTTTGGCACAAGTTTTCGAATTTGGGAAGATTTGGAAGTTCATAGTTCGATTCATACTGTAATTCTTCATTTCGGTATTGTTTGATATGAATTGATACCTCGAGCGAGTACGTGTTAGGTTATATGTCTTGTTTGTGTGTTTAGATGGGGTCCTAAGGGCCTCGGTTGTGTTCCGAGTGGGCTACGAGTATTTTTCCCCTTATTATGAACTGTTGTTCTGTCTTCTGGTGTTCTCTTCTATGCAATCGCATAGGCACAGCCGTGATCTCATAGGCTCAGTTGGGTGGCTAACATTTTTCCTTCATCGCGATTGCGTACATATGTTTCTGCCTTCTCCGCATTCGCAGTCCACTCCAAGCATTCGCATAGCTCAGCTATATCAGTTGGTGACTCGCTCTCTCCCTCTTATGCGATCGTATGCATAACCACATTGTCGCATAGTGCATTTATGGGCAGCCTTCTTTTTCTTCTATGCGATCTTATCATTTCTTCCGCGATTGCAATGTACAAATACCTGGGCATACACAATATATTCCAAAATCGAGGGTTACACTATTTTCATCATATTTTGACTTCTAGAGCTCGGTTCTCGGCACATTTTGGTGGGTTTTTCACATAATTCGATAGGGTAAGTGTTCTTCTACTAGAATTAAATATATTCCATGAATTTGTCTTTATTTTTATCATTTAAATTATCTTTTGGGTTGGGGAAAGTGTTGGTTTTTGAAAAAAAATTCAAAATGAAAAATCATGATTTGAGGGACCAAATGGTATCATAATTTGATAAATTTTGTATAGTTGAACTCGTATAGGAATGGATATTTGATTTTTGTAAAATTTGTTGGGTTCCAAGGACCAGGCCCGGGGGTAGACTTTTGGACCGATATTTTTGATTTTATTAAAGAATGAGACTTTATGATCCGGAATAGTTTCTTATGTGTTTTATTTGTGCTTTGAAGTTAATTTCATTAGATTTGAGCCGACCGAAGGTCTTTTCACCCGAGAAATGCACTTTAGAGTATCAATGTATCATCTTTGAGGTAATTATCTTGCCTACCCTTGTGTGGGGGACATTCCCTTAGGATTGAGTCCTCTTTGCTAATTGTAGTCTGTGCATGCGATGTGACGTGTGTGTGCTTGGACTTATTTGTTGTAAATATGCTCTAGGGTTATTATGTCCTTATGTTCAATATGTGGAGAGTATTCCATTATGATTGGGTTTAATAATTTCTTAAATTGTCTCTATATGCTTCATATGATGTTGTTAGCTTTCCTCTAATTTTTATATGTTGCATTGACCGTTAATTGCCTTAATTGAAGTGATTGCCTTTCTTATTGTTTTGATACTTCTTGACTGTGAGTTCCTATATGACTTCATACTACTAGTTTGCATGTCAAATTGTTGTGGTTACCGGTGTAATTATCATGTGCTTATTATGTCTTATTGTTTGATTTGAGTTTCATTGTGAAGTTAGTTGTTGGTACAAGTTTGGATATAGCCGATTCCCTTGCCGGGACATACTTAATTCTTACTGCTGACTCCCTTGCCAGGATATTGTCGTTTCCTTATTATTCTCTTACTGGGATTCTTTTGTGATTGGTGTTGATTTGTATATTATTGGGATCGGATTGCACATCGCAATAATATATTATTTGGATCACGTTGCATGCCGCAACAATATATTATTTGGATCGGGTAGCATGCCGCAACAATATTATATGGGATCGGGTTGCACGCCACAACGAGATTATATGATTTGGATCGGCTTGCACGCTGCCAAAATATTATATGGTTTGGATTGGGTTGCACACCGCAACATTACTATATGATTTGGATCGGGTTGCACGTTGCAATAGTACTATATGATTGGGATCCGGTTGCACACCGCAACAAGAAAGAATAAAAGTGAATATTGATTCTTATGGTGAGAACGAGAGTAAAAGCAGAAAGGGTGATGCCGTGAACTTTCTGCTGCTATGTTTATTCGTTGTTATCAATTCAAATGTTTAAACAGTTTAATTCCTTTATTTCATTGATCCCTTGTGTTAGAACCCTCAATGTTTCCAATACCTCATGATATCTATAGATACATATGTGTTCTAATACTTCAAACATCAACAATTGTTACATCCTTAATTCAATTAGCTTCTCAATTATAACCCCTTAAACTGTCTGAGGCTGTAATTTTCTTAAAAAAGAATTTCTACTATGTTTTAAGTTATTAACTTCCATGCTAAAGATATTAATAAATTAGATGTTGTATTTTAAATTAAAAGAGGGTACTTTCTTTACTCAAAGGATTTCCAAAGCATCTTTTCTCGCATGATTTGCTAACTAGCTTAGAAATTATAATTTTACTTATATTAGGTAAATGAGACTTCTTGGACATTTTGGGTGTATTGTACGGACATTATGTATTTTATAGCATGTTGATTTTGTTGTTAAAAGTGGTATGAAAAATAACGTATGGGGGCACAAGGTGCCATGTGTGCTGAAGGTTCGGAAGTTGAGATTATGATATGAGAAATCGAGGGTTGAGATGGTCGGGATAGTGTACTAGACATAATGTGATTGATTTAGTTGACATTGCCTTCTTTATGTCTTATCGTTTGATTTGAGTTTCATTGTGAAGTTAATTATTGGTACAAGTTTGGTTATAGCCGATTCCCTTGTCGGGACATACTTAATTCTTACTGTTGACTCCCTTGCCAGGATATTGTCGTTTCCTTATTATTCTCTTACCGGGATTCTTTTGTGATTGGTGTTAATTTATTTATTATTGGGATCGGGTTGCACATCGTAATAATATATTATTTGGATCATGTTGCATGTCGCAATAATATATTATTTGGATCGGGTAGCACGCTGCAACAATATTATATGGGATCGGGTTGCACGCCACAACAAGATTATATGATTTGGATCGGGTTGCACGCTACAAAAATATTATATGGTTTGGATCGAGTTGCACACCGCAACATTACTATATGATTTGGATGGGGTTGCACGTTGCAATAGTACTATATGATTGGGATCCGGTTGCACGCCGCAACAAGAAAGAAAAAAAGTGAATATTGATTCTTATGGTGAGAACGAGAGTAAAAGCACGATGGGTGATGCCGTGCACTTTCTGCTGCTGTGTTTATTCGTTGTTATCAATTCGAATGTTTAAACAGTTTAATTCCTTTATTTCCTTGATCCCTTGTGTTAGAACCCACAATGTTTCCAATACCTCACTATATCTATAGATACATATGTGTTCTAATACTTCAAACTTCAACAATTATTACATCCTTAATTCAATTAGCTTCTCAATTATAACCCCTTAAATCGTCTGAGGCTGTATTTTTCTTAAAACATATTTCTACTAAGTTTTAATTTATTAACTTCCATGCTAAAGATATTAATAAATTTGATGTTGTATTTTAAATTAAAAAGGGGTACTTTCTTTACTCAAAGGTTTTCCAAAGAAACAACTTCATCTTTTCTCGCTTTATTTGCTAACTAGCTTAGAAATTATAATTTTACTTATATTAGGTAAATAGGACTTCTTGGACATTTTGGGTGTATTGTACGAACATTATGTATTTTATAGCATGTGGATTTTGTTGTTAAAAGTGGTATGAAAAATAACGTATGGGGGCACAAGGTGCCATGTGTGCTGAAGGTTCAGAAGTTGAGATTATGATATGAGAAATCGAGGGTTGAGATGGTCGGGATTGTGTACTAGACATGATGTGATTAATTTAGTTGACATTGCCTTCTTTATGTCTTATTGTTTGATTTGAGTTTCATTGTGAAGTTAATTGTTGGTACAAGTTTGGTTATAACCGATTCCCTTGCCGGGACATACTTAATTCTTACTGTTGACTCCCTTGCTAGGATATTATCGTTTCCTTATTATTCTCTTACCGGGATTCTTTTGTGATTGGTGTTCATTTATATATTTTTGGGATTGGGTTGCACATCGCAATAATATATTGTTTGGATCATGTTGCATGCCGCAACAATATATTATTTGGATCGGGTAGCACGCTGCAACAATATTATATGGGATCGGGTTGCACGCCACAACGATATTATATAATTTTTATCGGGTTGCGTGCTCCAAAAATATTATATTGTTTGGATCGGGCTGCACACCGCAACACTACTATATGATTTGGATCGGGTTGCACGTTGCAATAGTACAATATGATTGGGATCCGGTTGCATCCCGCAACAAGAAAGAATACAAGTGAATATTGATTCTTATGGTGAGAACAAGAGTAAAAGCACGAAGGGTGATGCCGTGCACTTTCTGCTGCTGTGTTTATTCGTTGTTATCAATTCAAATGTTTAAACAGTTTAATTCCTTTATTTCCTTAATCCCTTGTGTTAGAACCCACGATGTTTCCAATACCTCACTATATCTATAGATACATATATGTTCTAATACTTCAAACTTCAACAATTGTTACATCCTTAATTCAATTAGCTTCTCAATTATAACCCCTTAAACCTTCTGAGGCTGTAATTTTCTTAAAAAGAAATTTCTACTAAGTTTTAAGTTATTAACTTCCATTCTAAAGATATTAATAAATTCGATGTTGTATTTTAAATTAAAAGAGGGTACTTTCTTTACTCAAAGGATTTCCAAAGCATCTTTTCTCGCTTGATTTGCTAACTAGCTTAGAAATTATAATTTTACTTATATTAGGTAAATGGGACTTCTTGGACATTTTGGGTGTATTGTACAGACATTATGTATTTTATAGCATTTTGATTTTATTGTTAAAAGTGGTATGAAAAAAAACGTATGGGGGCACAAGGTGCCATGTGTTCTGAAAGTTTGGAAGTTGAGATTACGATATGAGAATTCGAGGGTTGAGATGGTCGGGATTGTGTACTAGACATGATGTGATTGGTTTAGTTGACATTGCCTTCTTTATTTGGATACATTCTTAATCGTCTCTATTGTTGTTATGTTAGTGTTGATTTACCTGGTTATCTGATTGACTTGGTTATCTGATTTACTTAGTTATCTAACTTACTTGGTTATCGTTTGTTACTACCCGTGTTCTTCCTTTATTGTTCCTACTATTTGTATTTTGATTTCTCTCTACTGTTGGTATTACCTCATTATCTTTATCTCAATGTTTTATTATCATATCCTATTCATTTCATTTGATCGGTAGGTGTCTTGACTCTTTCTCGCCACTACCCTACCAAGGTTAGTCTTGATACTTACTGGGCATTGTCGTGGTGTAATCATACTACACTTTTGTATATTTTTCTGTGTAGATCCCAGTAATGATCGATAGTAGATGTGCGGGTCGTCGCAGTGGAGACTCACTGTAAGCTATTTCTCTATTCACAGTTCTCGGAGTCACCTGCATTTGTATTTATTTTTCATTGATTCTTTCTTATTCTGGAACAGTGTTGTATTTACTTTGAATAATTACTCTTAGAAAGGCTTATGACTTGTACCACCGGTTTTGAGAATTGTGATTTGTTGAGAGTTATTTACCTTGAAGTCAGTAAATGTTGATTTTATTTCAATAAATGTTAGGCTTACCTAGTTTAGAAACTAGGTTCCATCACGACTCCTTCGGGGGGATTTCGGGTCGTGACAAGTTGGCATCAGAGCTATAGGTTCATGGGTGCTACGAGTCATAAGAATGTTTAATAGAGTGTTGAAGATCGGTACGAAGACATCTGTACTTATCTTCGAGAGACTACAGAACTGTTAGGAATTTCCACTTATTTGTTTTTGGTAAATTCATATATTATTAATTTCAAAGCAGCAAATTACAGAGTATATGGCTAACTCAGCCAGAATGAAACATTGCTATGTAACTATTCTATAACCCCCCCACACTATTTGACCTATCTTTCATGATAGTACTATTATTTCCCTCCTCCTATATAAACTTGTATTGTAGAATATCTTTGAGTTTACCTACAACTCTAATGTTGCAAATGTAGATAATTTCTCTAATAATGTTTTACCTCTCCCTATACATCTTCTCAAAAACTCTATTGTTTCTCTCCGCCTATATGCTATATCAGCTAAAATCATTTTCACTAGATCCCTTCAGTTGATTTCCTCTTTGATTATCCCACAAACCAGCATAGTAACTGTCTCCATGTTTTTGTTGAACCTTGAATTTACATCCATTTGAATATGGCATTCCATATTTCCCTGATGGTGATTCTCTGTTTGACATTTGCAGAATACACATGTAGTATCTACATTCATGTTCCATTTACTCAGCCTGTCTGCTGTCAACATTCTTTCCTAAATGATCAACCACATAGAAAATATTGCTTTGGGTCTAGCTAAGTTGTTGAACATAATTGCTTTCCACTCCAGCTTTTCTAATGCTCCTAGTTGCTGCAAATATATCTGTTTGATGACACTGCCTTTGCTTCATTGCTTTTGTATCTGTGGACTTGGCCCTTTTATAGTCAATATCTTCTGTACCATCCAACTTGCTTGTTTAGCACCCTTGATGCTCGATATAGGTTGTCCCTTTATATGGTATATATGCACCCATTTTATCCACAATTTGTCAACTTTTGAAGCTAGATCCCATTGCAATTTGAGAGTGGTTGCTTTGTTCCATTGCTTAAGATTTAAAATACTTAAACATCCTGCACTCTTTGGTTTGCAAACTTTTTCCCAAGAAATCATGGCTCGTTTGGTTATTTCATTAGTCCCCGACCACATAAAGCTCCGGCGGTAAGCTTCAATGGTTTTGATCACCTTGGCTGGAATTAGAAACATCTGTGACCAATAAGATTGAATTCCAAAAAGCACTGCTCTTATAAGTTGGATTCTTGTTACAATTTTCTCAATCATAGGGTTCCATTGATTACCTTCATTTTCCTAGTAGTTAGAGGATCTCCTAGTTATTTGAAGGGTAATTCACCTCTTATGTAACCCAACTGCTGAACTATGGCTTCCTATTCTGTATCAGTTACCCCTCTAAAGTACACTGAACTCTTACTTAGGTTAGCTTGAAGACCTGAAGCTGCATAAAAAAGATCAAAACACTACTTCATCAGTGCCACAGAATGCTCATCTCTCCTAGAAAACAATAGAAGGTCATCTGCAAAGCTCAAATGAGTAATGCCTAGCTTACTGCACTTTGGATTGAAGTGGAATTGCTTCTTGTTCTTCAACTCTGCCAGCAACCTACTTAAGTATTCCATGGATATAGTAAACAAGAAAGGTGACATTGGGTCACCATGTCTGAGTCCTTTTGTAGCAGGAAAGGGCTCAGTCAATTCTCCATTAATCAGAATAGAATAGCTCACACTTTGGATACAAGCTGCTACCCATTATGTGAATTTGTGAGGAAATCCTAATCCTTCCATAATTTGTATGACATAACTCCATTCAACACTGTCATATGCTTTCTGCGGGTCTACCTTAATCATGCATCTAGGAGATATATGCTTCCTTGAATAGGCTCTAATCAATTCATGGGCTAATATAGTATTATCTGCTCCTTTCCTTCCTGGTATAAATCCAGCTTGAGCTTCATCAATTAGATTGCTCATAACTTTCTACAATCTTGATGCTAAAAACTTTGAATTGATCTTATAAAATACTGAGCAACAGGATATAGGTCTATTGTCTTTGATAGTAGCAGGGTTGGGGATCTTGGGTAATAAAGTGACAGTAGTACAATTGATGGCCCTAGGCAATTTACCTGTGTCAAAGAACTTCCTTACAGCATCATAGACATCCATCTTCATTATCTCCCATGCTTTTTTAGAAAACACAGCATTGTACCAATCAATCCTAGGTGTTTTATCATTTTTAATAGCCTGTAAATAGTCATCAATTTCCTGTCTAATATTATCTTTGATCAATTCCACAGTTTGTTGGTGAGTCAGTTGAGGTCCCTTCTTCATTGTTTACATGTTCACAGTAGGTAGTTGATTAGAAGCAGTCCTTATAACGGATTTGTAAAACTCTACAATCTCCCTCTTAATACTCATAGGATCTGTCAAGATAGTACCATTCAATGCTTTTAAGTTTGTAACGTTTTTCCTGCATGCTCTGTCTTTCATCACTGCAAAAAAGTACTTGTTGTTTCCATCTCCTGTTTTGGTCCATTGGGCTCTTCATTGTTGCTGGAATATCTTTTCTTCAATGAGTGACCACTTTTCTAATCTATCTCTAGCTTCATTCTCCATAATTCTTAGTTAATCTGTGTATCCTTTCTTCATCTCTTGCTGGCATTCAATTATATCCCATCTTTCTTGTTCAATTTTCACTGTTTCATCCCTAAAAATCTTGTTATTTAGATTATTAAAGTCTTCTTTCATATCTTTCAGCCTGATCCAGATGGTTTCTAAGTTGCAATATTGATGTTTCCCTTGCCACCCCTCCATAACTATGTTGTCGAATGCCTCATGATCAGCCCAAAAATTTAAGAACCTGAAGGGAGTTTTAATACACCTATGTCTTCTTTCAAGTCTCAAAGATAGAGGAAAGTGATCTAAAATGAATGGATCTCTAACTTCCACTATAAGATGTCCAAACTTCATCATCCATTCACCATTTCCCAATACTCTATCAATTTGACTAATTACTCTATCCACTCCCATTTGACCATTTGTCCATGTGAAGTAATCTCCCCTCCAAGGAATTTTAGTAGTCATGGTATCTTAACAGAATTCTGTAAAATCCTGAATATTAGCCATTGTTACTTCAAGTCTTGATACTCTATCTTGGGTAGTCATGATTGCATTAAAATATCCCCATTTGAGGCCATGGTTGATTTATAGACTGAGCCAGCATCCTAAGTTTTTGCCACATTCCTTTTCTCATGCCTGCACTGTTATATCCATATATCACAGTCATAACACAACAAATATTAGTGTTAATAACATTACAGTGTATAAATTGAGCATCCTTTAGCACTACATCCACCTGCCAAATGTTCTTGTCAAACATGATCCATATTCTCCAATTAGCTGCTTGGTCATAATTGTGCACTAATCCCAAATGTTCTTCTATCTTAGGGGCAATTACAGAAGCTTTATGATGTTTAATTATGGTCACCACTAATCCTGCTAGAGATATATG
>MU705775.1:0-10357 GCA_026770625.1 Nicotiana glauca | reverse complement strand
CCCCCCCCCCCCTACATTCCACATAGGTACTGTCATTTTGAATGTTCATTTGTACCACCTCTATCTGGTGGTTGTTTATCCTCTTGTTCCTCTTTCTAAAAACCAAAATGCATTTTGAGTGGTAACTGAGAAATCTATACTAGTCATTGCATTTCTAGAACTAGTAGAACTATCTTTTTTCCCCTTGAGATTACTCTCTTTCCAATTCTTCTGAGTATGCTCTTGGGTTTCTGCCAGTTCTACCTCATTTATGCTGCTAGGGGATTTGTTTTGTTCTATGACCTGTGTAGATTCCTTAGTTTTAATCATAGTTTGCTCAACAACGTCTTGTGCCACATTTATTTTCTGTGTTATCAACCTTTTACCTCTCCACTCCTTAGCTGGTTGTTGTGCTCTTTCATTTGTTTTTCTGCATTTTTTGTTGTTTACCTTGCACTTCCTCATTTCATTTGCAAATATTCCCCATTTGTTGGCAATCTGGACAAAACTCAGGCTGTCATTCAAACCTCACCACTTGTTTGTGTATCTTTCCCAATGGATCCCTTATTTTGTCTTCATTTGGCAATGGCTTAGTTATGTTTACTTCAATCAGCATCCTGGCAAATGATATTCTCAATTGCTGTGCTGTACATTCATCAGCAAATAGAAGGACTCCAATTGCACTTCCCAGCATGCTTTGGGAATCCTTACTCCAGTATGTCATAGGTAGATTGCAAAAAGAGACCCATAGAGGTATCTCTTTAAGAAATGTTGCATCAAATTCAACATCCGTAGACCATCTCTTCAAGATTATAGGCCTATTGCTAATCGTGTAAGGCCCTCTTTATAGTACTTCCTCCAAATCTGCTTCCTCTTTGAATTTTGCAACGTAGTATCCCCTGTCATGCCAAAATAATTCAGAACATGTGGTAGCTTAATTTTGACTTATGATTCTCTTCATGTCATTATACACAGGAATTTCCCTAATAACAGCAACAATCAGAGAGTGTTTCCACTTATCAGCTTCCATTGCCATCTCTGTTGGATCTAGTTGAATAACTACACTACCATCCACTATAGTCGGTGGAATGTAGGATAGAGTAAGGCCATTAGATGTCATTCAATTCCTAGCAAAAAAATTTGCCCACACCAGAGCTACTGGATCCTTATTTGATTCCAACTTCTGTGAATTTTCATTTGCATGTACAATTGATTGAGCTTTTTCTATTTCGTTACATTCAATTATGAAGGCACACAGCCATTCAGTAGTTTACTTTTTCCATTATGAACCTTCATCATTCTATTCTCCTCAGTTACTTCTAAATTTCTAGAATTTTCTATACCACTACTGAGCATTCTGCATCCTACTGTCTGAATTCCTAAGTACTTGCAGGAGCTTCTTGAGGTTGTTCCTGTTGACTGCTTGGCTGTTTGTTTGCTGTTGCTATTCTGCTATTCTAAACTTGCAACTGGTGTGTTTTCCTAGTTAAATAGTACCCTTGTTATATGTTCAACTTCTTTGCTTCTATCTTTTCTTTCTTTATGTATTTATTTGTTCTTTCCTGCACTATGTGATTATCTTCAAGCATGTTATACCTCTTTATCTTATGCTTTTAACCCTTTCCCTCTATTCCCTTTGTATGTGAGTATTGTCCTAAATCATGGCAGCATATTGAATTGCTGTCTATCATCCCGAACTAAGACTCTTCTGAGTCTTTACTCAATTGCTTTCCCAGTCCCTTTCCCCTCTATGTGCTGAGCTTTAATTTGGGTCTGTTGGTGTCCTAATCACCATTCAGACATGAGTTTGACTCTATAAGATTCTGCTCTTATTTGTTTGAATATGAGCAAGAGGTCTGGGGTGTGCCAGTCTATGCCATGGCTGGATATGACCACCTCCTGCTGAGGTTCCTCCCTCACTTTGCACTTACTCCTAGTTCTGAAGTTCTACCCCCCTTTGGTAAGCCATGATTAGGGACCCTAGATCTCCATCTGGACTTGGATGCCTGAGGGCTGGTAATTACACACATTGCACTGCTCTGTTACAATATTCATTCTTCAGATTGTAAGCATTACTTGGGCTCTTAAAGCTCCTTGGAACTTTGAAACACTCTGAATAAGAGAAGGCCCTGGAATCTGGAACCCAGATTTGGTAAAATACGTGTATTGGATATTGAGATTGCATTAGGAAGTTTGGATCTAGCTGTGGGCTATGATGTATTTTATTTTTTTACTTTTGGCTCTATAATAATAACTTTGTAAAAGAACTTGGAGAGTATAGTAGTAAAGGGTATGGGAGGGTTTTAGTTGCTTGCATATGTTAAAGGGTAGATATCATGCCTATAGAATTTTAACACTTTAAATCACTTAGATATCATGCCTATAGGATTTTAACACTTTGAATCACTTAGATATCATGCCTATAGGATTTTAACACTTTGAATCACTTAGATACCATGCCTATAGGCTTTTAAAACATTTAAATCACCTAGAAATCATGTCTATAGGCTTGCATTCTTCTTCATTCAAGCATATAGAAACCATGCCTATAGAATTGCATAAAAGATAGGCAAACAATAGGGTAACACAATGCTCGCATGCCTTAAACGTTTAAAATAGCATTGAGTAAATAAAAACCAAAGTAGATATCCTGCCTATAGGATCTCAAAGTTTGCCTAAGTTGTATAATCAGTAATCTGGCAACTATTTTCAAAGTTTTCAACAGATTCGTCCCAACTTGTCTGCGACTTCTAAACTCGTATTTTTGTCTCTGAAATCACTTTTCTAACTCTCTGTTTGAAATTTTATTGATGAAATTACTTTCAAAACAGTTTTCAAACTCTCTCTTCATTTATAAGCACTCTACTTTTGAAAAACTCTACTGTACATTTCCTTAAACAATTCCATCAATTTTCGAAACCTTTCTGAAGTTCTACAATTTCTAAGCTCCTGATTCTATTTCCAAGCTTTTCCTTATTAGGTCCTTAATTAATAATTTTGTAAAATGCTCCAGATCCTAACAATTGGATCCAAGTTGCCTAATGTAGACCTTTTATTTAATTCTATGTGTTAAACTGGTCCGTCCGCCGCTTAATTTTAATTTAAGACCAAACCAGTATATGCAAGGCATGCTAAACTATATGTTATCTGTTTAAAGGGGTTTCTTTGAGCCTTGGTTTGTCTTCTTGTTCTTTCCCCTACTTGGTATTTTTCTTGAATGACGAATTAGACTTTTATCCTTTGAAACTCCATGCAAAGCCCCCATCCCTTTCTTTCCCTTTTATGATTAGAAGTCCTAACACCCTAGGACTGATAGGTTAGGACGGGTACTAGCATGCAATAAGTAAAACGAGACTAATCCTATTTAAATACCTTAACGGGGTAGGAAGGGTAGAATATGGATATGATGACTGGTGCGTTAATATCTCGTGTGAGAATGATTGCTGGGTATTGCACCAAAGTGATCCACATAATACTTAAACCTAGGACCCCATTTCTCCTTCTTTATTTATTGATGTTTTTGTCTTATATTAATGTTTTCCTTCAACTAAGCTTCCTCTTTTCAAAATAACTTGTGTCCTTCTTCTTTCAAAATTTGCAACTTGTTTATACTTCCTATGTGCAAACTTTTCTTGTTTATTCCTATTCTTCTTAAAGTCACAATTAAGCATGGTCGGGAACCACACTAGTGGATCTTTAGGGGTGCCTAACATCTTCCCCTCGAGATAATCTCAAGCCCTTACCCGAACTCTGGTTTTCTTTCAAAATCTTATTCTTTTCTTTTAAAGTGTCCTAATGCACTATAATCATTAGGTGGCGACTCTCCAAAATCCATAACCCAATTCCCCAAAAAGGGAATAGAAGAGTCATTTCATCCATAATGTCGAAACCAGCTTTTTACCTTAGAAAAACGGGGACGCCGACAGCATGGCGACTCTGCTAGGGATTTCATTAAGGCTTCTACCATTACATGCTTTTGTGACTTTATTGCTTCCTTAATTGCATTTACTTTCTGTCTTTAACTGTTTCATCAAAAATACTAACTTGGCTCTTCATGTTTTTCTTTCCCTTTAATTTCTTCTTTTACTGCCTTATTATTTCAATTCCGTTGTAATTTCCGAGTATTTATTGTAATCTTTATGAACGTGAAAATACATGCAATTTGCTTCATTATTGTAACTGCATTCCTCAACATCATATTCCCTTCGTGCCAAAACAAAGCCTATAACAACGCTTATAATGAGTGGTTGCGCCCTTTCAATATTATAACCCCTAAATGTGGCAAAGGCATATTTGCGGTAAAACCAGTCGATCAACGGCGTAGTCGACGGTTACGCGCCTTTCCTTCTTGAGTTGTCCGCTCAAGGGTACCTTGTCTAGCACTTCAAAAGTAGAAACCTTATCCCATTAAACTGTTCATGCATCATGGTCAACCCTAGCCAAGTCAGTTATGTGTCCACATAATGACTCCTTAAGATAGGCTAAACCAAAGTCCATCGGGTTTCCTCGAAACCCAAACGGACGCCTCCAAGTTATGTGCATTTATTTGGAGAACTGAATGCCTTTTTCTAATTATTAATTTAAATAGTCGAGCCTGGTGGGGTTAAGGGCCTAACACTTTGTTTTGCAGAAAATGAGGCATGAAGTCCCCAGATTCGGTATAGTATCCAACATTCACCCAAGGTTGCTAAGCTTGTGGGAAGATCTTCATGCCAGCGATCAAACCCTCGTCCACACGTAGTTAGGGAATTTGCCCTCACTTTTGGAAATCCAGCCTAACAACAAGATCATAGAGGCTGCCATTTTGTTTTGGGATAGTGATCGATCGGTTTTTCGCTTCGGCAATTTGGAAATGACTCCTTTACTAGAGGATATAGGGGGTCTAGCTGGCATCCCTTGGGAGACTCCGGGTCTGCTTATGGCGGAAAACTGCAAAAGTAGAGGCTTTCTTAAGATGATGAGACTCAAGAAAAATCCCGACCTAGCTTGTCTGAAGGACTCCTACATACCATTGACTTCTTGTATGAGAGGTATGGCCATAGCAAGTCTTATCGCACCTACACTGACGAGTTCGCCCTCACCTCTTTGGGGCACATACATAGGAGGGTCTTTGTGTTCATGTTCTGCTTCTTGGTGTAACGAACCGGCCGGTTGTTTTTGGAATTTATGCCCCGATCCCCCATTAACTACTTTCCCTAAGCTCATTTCTGCTATTTTGGTTTGCCAGGACGTTCGGTTCTAGGATTCGGAGTGTTTTGGGACACTTAGTCCTTAAATAAGAGCTTAAGAGTTGAAAAATGGTCCATATTTGGAACAGTGTGAAGACGACCTCGGAATGGAAATCCAATGGTTCTGTTAGCTCTGTTAGGTGATTTGGGGGTTGGGAGCGTGTTCAGAATGTTATTTGGAGGTCCGTAGCTCTTTTAGGCTTGAAATGCCAAAGTTAGAATTTTTGAATTTTCCGGTCCGATAGTGAGTTTTTGATCCGAGGGTCGGATTTGAATTATGGAAGTTTCTGCAGCTCCGTCATGTCATTTGGGATGTGTGCACAAAATTTCAGGTCATTCAAACGTAGTTTGGCCGTGTTTTTGATTGGATGTGAGATTCAGAAGTTTTAAGGGAAATTTGGCTTGAATCATTGGTAAGTTGGTGATTTTTGTGTTAAAGTACATGTTGTTTATGATTGGAACAAGTTTGTATGGTGTTTTAGAGTGGGTTGGTGTTTTTGGTTGGGGTCCCGGGGGCCTCGGGATGGTTTCGGATGGTTAATCGGGATGTTGGATGTGTTGTAGCAGGTCTATTGGCAAGCTTCTATTATTTCCACATCTGCGGTGGGTGAGCCGCATAAGCGGTCCCGCAGTTGCGGCTCTGTGATTGCAAAAGCGGCCCCTTGGTGGCCTAGGAGTTTTCGCAGAAGCGAACCTTGTTCCGCAAAAGCGGTCATCGGAAAAGCAGAGTAGCGACCGCAGAAGCGGTCCGATGTAGAAGGGTTGAGACCGCAAAAAGGTAGTTTGACCGCAAAAGCGGTTACCGCAGAAGCGGTATAGGACCGCAGAAGTGGTCGAGCGGGATTTAAGTTGAACCGCAGAAGCGGTCCCGCAGGAGCGGTAGCGGGACCGCAGAAGCGGAAAATGGCCTGGACAGAATGTTTAAGTTATGGAAATGGGACTTTGTTCCCATTTCCCATTTTTAACGATTTGGAGCTCTGTTTGGGCGATTTTTGGATAGATTTTCTTGGATAACAATGGGGTAAGTGTTCTTAACTCAATTTTGATTATATAACTCGAATCTATTACAAGTTTTGGTGTTTAATCTGAGAATTTCATTGAAAGGAGGTAGAAAACCCTCTTGGATAGAATCACTGATTTGAAGGTCGAAATGATGTGGGAATTTTATAAATTTGGTATGGTTAGACTCGTGAGAGTGCGAGGTTTCTGGAAATATAAATTTTACCCGGTTACGAGATGTGGGGTCCGAGGGTTATTTTGGTCATTTTACATAATTTCGCGTATTAGCTTAGAATTTAATTGCAGAATAAATTACTTGAAGTTTTATTTACAATATGAAATTGGTTTAAATAGATTTGGGCCACTCGGAGTTGGATACTCGAGGCAAGGGCATCGCTCTCTAGTGGATTTCGCACCGGTTCGAGGTAAGTGGCTTGCCTAACCTTGTGTGGGGGACTTCGTCCCTTAGGATGTGATAATTGATAATTGAATGCCTTGTACGTGAGGTGACGGGCGCGTACTTGAGCAAATTGTTGAAACTCGGATTTTTTCTTAATTACTTGATTTATATTCTCTTTCATATTATCCTTACTTTACTTGCTTTTATAGCCTGTGCTAGTGTAGAAGAGTATGTTTAATTGAGCCAAGCTGCCTATTTGTTTAAATTGTCTTAACTGTGATTATGTGGAGCATGTTAGGCCAGTATTCCTTGATGCCTTGTATTGTTGTACTTTAATTTATGAATAGTTCTCTAATGTTGATTGTGCATTTATATTGGGACTACAGATGCGAAAATTTCGGGAGTTTCCCCCTTGTTTGTTTGTTTTGGGCCTACGGGACGGTATCCGGAGAGATCCCCCCTACACTTTTATTTTGGGACTACGGGACGGTATCCCGGGAGATCCCCTTGCACTTTTATTTTGGGACTACGGGACGGTATCCCGGGAGATCCCCTTGCACTTTTATTTTGGGACTACGGGACGGTATCCCACGAGATCCCCCTGCACACTAATGATTGGATTACGGGACGGTATCCCGGGAGGTTCTTTGATATTGATATGAGATTTGGACTACGGGACGGTATCCTGAGAAGTTCCACTGGACAGTTGAGAAAAAGAAGGCTACAGGACGGTATCCTGGAAGACCCTCATCGGTATTCTTGTAATATTGCTGTATTTGCTCTGTGTTTCTATTTTGTCTTGCAGTATTATATTTCATTGACCTGTCTTATCACTTCCTTATGTTCATTAGTTTTCATCAGACTTCAATATTGTTAATCTCTTGCTATTTTATTCTTTTCTATCTTAGTAGGGCCCTGACCTTTCCTCGTCACTACCCAACCGAGGTTAGGCTTGGCACTTACTGAGTACCGCTGTGGTGTACTCATGCTATCTTCTGCACACTTTTGTTGTGCAGATCCAGGTACTTCTGACCGAGCGCATTATCGGTGATTTCAGAGATGTGTTAGGCTTACCTAGTGGCGAAGACTGGGTGCCGTCATGACGTGTTCACAATTGGTGAACTAGGGTCGTGACAAGTTGGTATCAGAGCTCTAGGTTCATAGGAATAACGGGACACAGGCCGGTTTATTAGAGTCTCGCTGATCGGTACGGAGACGTCCGTATTTATCTACGAGGGGCTATGTAACTGTTTAGGAAAAATCTTCATTTCTTTTGAATTCCTTGTCGTGCGATGTTTTGACACCAATTCTAAACTTCTGTCTTCTATTCTCTCACAGATGGTGAGGAAACGTGCTACACGCGAGGACCAAGCACCCGCGCCCCCTGCTGCCGCTGCCAGAGGCCGGGGCCGGGGAAGAGGTCGAGGACGCGCCCGAGGTGCTGCCACAGCACCCGCGCGCGCTGCCGCTGAGGTACCACCAGTGGATCAGGTCGGAGCTCAGGCACCTAGTACACCTACTATAGCCACTACTGCTCCAGCACTCCAGGAGACTCTGGCTCAGTTCATGAGCATGTACACTACCTTGGCTCAGGCGGGGTTGCTTCCCCTCGCTGCATCCACATCTCAGGCCGGGGGAGGGGCCCAGACTCCCGTAGCCCGCACTCCTGAGCAGCGAGTGCTGATGGAGCAGGTCCTAGAGGTTATTCCTATACCGCCTGCAGCACCAGTACAACCTGGGGATGGGTCAGCTGCCTCAGAGGACGAGCAGCGCAGGCTCGAGAGGTTCAAGAAATATGATCCCCCAGTGTTCAGTGGCCTAGCTTCAGACGATGCCTTGGGATTTTTGGAGGAGTGTCATCGCATTCTCCGTACTATGGGCATAGTAGAGTCCAGTGGGATTTATTTTACTGCTTTTCAGCTTTGAGGAGCTGCCTATGATTGGTGGCAAACTTATGAGTTGGATAGTCCGGTCGAGTCTGCTTCACTGACTTGGACACAGTTCTCCGATATGTTTATGAGGGAGTTTGTTCCCCAGAGCCTCAGGGATTCTTGGCGTGCTGAGTTTGAGTGGTTGCGCCAGGGCACTATGACAGTATTTGAGTACACCATCCGTTACGCCCGGTTGGCCAGACATACACCGGCCTTGGTCGCCATGGTCCGGGAAAGAGTGCGGAGGTTTATTGAGGGTCTTATTCCACCTATCCGGTCCAGCATGGCTAGAGAGCTAGAGATGGATGTACCTTATCAGCAGGTGGTAAGTATTGCTAGACGGATTGAGGGTATGCTCGCTAGGGAGCGAGGAGAGAGGGAGGCCAAGAAGTCTCGTGAGTCGGGTCATTTCTCTGGTGCCCGTACTCCAACAGCCGGTCGATATGGTAGGGGTTATTCCGGTTGTCCTGTTCACTCAGCCTTGCCAGCAGCCGCTAGTACCCCAGCTCCACCAGCACCTCAGGAGCCTTATTATGCGCCTCCAATTTCTAGCACGCCTCCTGCGCGGGGTACTTCCAGAGGTCAGTCTAGTAGACCTAGCTCCAGTCATTCACAGCCACCACGTCCTCCCAGAGCTTGCTTCGAGTGTGGCAATACACGTCACTTGGTTAGGGACTGCCCCAGACTTGGTAGGAGTTCATCTTCACCGACTGCTCAGCCACAACATGCTTCTCAGAGTTCTCAGGCTATGGTTCCAGCTCCCACTGCTGCCCCACCTGCCCAGCCTGCAAGGGGATGAGGCCGGGGAGACAGAGGTCACCTTCATGAGAGGGGTGGGGCTAGATATTATTACATTCCTACTCGTACTGAGGCAGTTGCCTCCGATTCTGTCATCACAGGTATTATTCTGGTTTGTCACAGAGAGGCATCGGTACTATTCGATCCTGGCTCCACTTATTCATATGTGTCCTCATATTTTGCTTCGCATTTCTGTATGCCTCGGGATTCTTTGAGTGCCCCATTTATGTTTCTACTCCTGTGGGAGATTCTCTTGTTGTGGACCGCTTGTACCGGTCGTGTTTGGTTACTATTCGTGGTTTTGAGACCAGGGCTGATCTATTATTACTCGGTATGGTTGATTTTGAAATTATTCTGGGCATGGACTGGTTGTCGGCCCCTCATGCTATTCTTGATTGTCACGCCAAGACCGTGACGCTGGCTATGCCACGTATTCCACGTATTGAGTGCAGTGGTACCGTAGATCATACTCCCAGCAGGGTTATTTCTTTCCTCAAAGTTCAACGCATGGTTGAGAAGGGGTGTGCTGCTTATTTAGCTTATGTGAGAGATGTCAGTGTTGACACCCTTTCTGTTGATTCATTCCCAGTGGTACGGGACTACCCCGATGTGTTTCTAGCTGATCTTCCGGGCATGCCGCCCGATAGAGATATTAATTTTGGCATTGATCCGTTGTCAGGCACTCAGCACATTTCTATTCCCCCNGTATGTGCATTGATTATCGCCAGTTGAACAAAGTTACAGTGAAGAACCGATATCTTTTACCTCGTATTGATGATCTGTTCGATCAGCTTCATGGCGCACATGTGTTTTCCAAGATTGATTTGCTCTCAGGTTACCATCAACTGAAGATTCGGGAGCCAGATATCCGAAGACTGCTTTCAAGACTCAGTATGGTCATTACAAGTTCCTTGTTATGTCTTTTGGGCTGACTAATGCCCCAGCAACTTTTATGTATTTGATGCACAGTGTATTCAGGCCATATATTGATTCATTCGTGATCGTTTTTATTGATGATATTC
>MU705773.1:29371-51281 GCA_026770625.1 Nicotiana glauca | reverse complement strand
TTTCATCGTATGCAAGTAACTGAATTTAAGTGTGGTGGATTCGTTATGGGACTAACTTTCTGCCACAGTATATGTTATGGATTGGGAACAGTACACTATCTAAAAGTAGTAGGGGAATTCACTAGGGGTGTCCAAAAACTGAGCTGCACTAGTGTGGTGCAGGGAATATCTTCTCCCAACTCCATCAGCTCAAAAAAGATTAATTGCATCAGATCAAGAGACCAAAGACAACTCTTCAATGTCGCCACACTTTGCATTATTCATATTTACTAACTTTTCATTATTCATAGTTACTGACTTTTCATGACATATATGATAAACTTGTTATTGAAAGTTTAAAACTTGAAACTGCTAATCATATGGAAGGAAAGAAAAAGGAATTTGCAAGTTGAAACTTGCAAGGAGGTATTAAAAGTTCTTTTTAGTACTAAAGTATCTTCTTTTGACATAAGGAATTTGCACAGTTATCTTGAAAGCAACAAATATGCAGTTGCAACATTCTAGCAGTCTATATTAGATTTAGCATAAAGTGTCAGACAAGGAAAAACATCAACCTATTGATAAGAAGGGGTTCACAAGAGATGTTGAACTATAAAATCTTGTCAACAGGTAGTGTCAAAGATCAATTTAGAGGCAAATAAATTAACATACACTAGCATCCAATAACTAGATGAAAATGGATTAGAATTAAATCAGTATCTATGAGACAAGAACTAGCTAAAAGACTCCAGTTCAAAACTTTAGCCCTTGTTTTTAACTAACTAGTACTCCTATATATTAAGCCTTTTAAAAATAAAAATAAAAATCCTTTTTACGAAATCATGTAGTTGAAGAACTTCAATTATTATTGGAGTTCATGAAGTTGGAAAATAAACTTCATTTCTCTTTGAGATCACTTTTACGTTTGATAGTGCTTGCTTTACAAATGCAAATTCTCTCATAGCTTTCTTTACAAATGCAACGTCTCTCAAACATGGATAACAAGGAGAGTCTTCAAGTACTTGAAATTTGACCAAAATAAAGCGTTTGACAAATACTTACTTCATATAATCCTGTCTCAATTACCATATGAAAGCACAAGAAAAACAAAACTTAAAGGGGAACAAATCCAGATATTCACCTCTATTTCAATCTTAAATTGTGTGCTGATGTTATCAATTATCTTCCTGGACCGAGACCTGAAAATATAAAGACAAAAATTTCAATAGTCTACAAAAAACCATAGGAAACACCAGGCCAGTAACAAAAATGGATGGTTTTATTCCATGAGTCCATGATCCTCAAGGGATCATCAATGATCATATTCTTGAACGCAAACAGTGACATTCTGTCAATTTCATTGCCTCCCACGCGAATTGTACATGAGCAGAGAGCATAGGGTGGCAAAAAGAAGGCCAGTAAAGATAAAAAAGCAGTATACTTGAGCATATACAAGTGACAAGAGTAGCACAACTGAAAATTCTCTGTATGACTTGGAAGAAGAAGAAGGCTAGTCTAATATTTGAATGTTTGCTAGGAACAACAAATTCACGTGGAAGATTCGTCCTTTCTCTAACCTCCGCCAAGATTAATCTATTTGAGAAAGCAACCATTGCTCCTGCACCAGTGCTAGTGGAGATGAAGGATAAGAAAGAAATGGAAATAACTAATTATCCAACTTTTGTGTTTGGAGATTACATGAATATTTATACTGAGCAGAAGTTCCTTCCTAAAGACCCAAGGTTTCAAGCTGTTAGATCAAGTTGAAGAAGGGCTAATATATATAAATAGCTTTCTCTCCATTGTTTGGTTCATTGTAGAATTTCTGTATTTGTTTGAGATACTTCATTGTTTGGTTCATTATAAATGAGCTTTTTAGCTTATTGTTTATCTCAAACTCAAAGAAATAACAAACGACCAAACACAAACTCCAAAATATATAAGCTGATGAAACATTATTTTAGATGCATTCATCTGTATAGGTAGTTTAATACATCCATTTGGCAAAAAATATTTTCAGAATAAGAAGACTTGAACTGGGCCTCAGAAGGCAAATATGAATGTAAATTTTCTAGCACCCTAATACTTGATATTAAGGTGTATTTTTCGTAAGCATGTCAACATTTGAAGAAGCGAACAAATTACTACAATAACAGACGATATCTTTTTTATATTTATACCTGATATTTTCGTTCTGCTTGTCATTTATATATTCTAACTTAGCGAAAAATCAACCCAAACGGTTAGAGAAAACTGCTTGCAAATAATCTAGATTTTTTATACACTCTAAACAAAAAAAACAAAATCTAATTGAACGACTTATTCTTTCCCATGGGAAAAATACATCACCTGACAAAGAACTAATAATTAAGTAGTAGAAACACGATGCTAACTAGTAAATAAGTAGAAAATCGATGCTAGGGTTCTTGAAAGGAGGATGAATTTTGAGAAATTGAGCAAATAAAGAGGAACTGAAACTGAGAAATAAAATACTACTCCATAAAACTTACCGAGAGTGAGTGAAAATTGGGAAGGGAGTCGGTAATGGCGCTCCTGACTCTACTGTATGTTTGGGGTAGGGTTGGAGGGAGTGGAAATTGGGGAGGGAGTGGAAATTGCAGAGGGTGAAAATTATCGGAGATATCGAAAGCTTGGAGGAGATGGTACCCTAATTTTTAGGGGTATACATATTTGATATTATTTTATTAAGAATAAGAATAAAAATTAAACAGTAAAAATTTCAGATGGCGGGCCCCTTTTTATTTTAGCGGGTATAGAATTTGGGTGAGGAGGAATTAATGACCGTAACAATAGATATACCCGTTCCCATAGCTTGATCTATTGCTATGGTTATAAAAAACGTTACCATATATATCTCTATAGGTACGGTTTTAAGCCTATTGTAACGATTAAGTTGCTAAATTTTTCAGTAGCTCCAATCATTATTTGTAACGGTTAAAACCGTAACAATAGGTTACCTATAGTAACGGTTTCTGATCCGTAGCAATAAAAAGTGTTGCCATAGCTCCAAATTCTGGTAGTGACCTTACATTCTTTTGATGGGTATCCAATGCATCCAACCTTACGCTCCCTACTGAGTCTTGAGGAAACTAGGAAGATTCCAAACTGTTCACAATGATGAAGACTTGAGCGGACAAATCATTGAGTTAGGCCCAAAGGCTGCATTCCTGGAAGGAAAGATTCGACAAATATGGAATGAGTGCATGTACCTTGAGCCTAAGACTATAGTACCGGACCGGGCAAGAGGCAAGGTAGATCCCAAATATTTGACTTGGTTTGGAAAAAGGTTTCAAATCCTTGAAAGACCGGCCAAAAGGCCACATGTGCAGTAATTCACCGACAGATCCCAAGTGCAGTAGGATTGGCTAGCCAAGGAAAGGGAATACCAAACAAGAATAGGAAGGTTGGAGCAACAGGTCCAAGATCTTCAATTTGAAAAGAGTGTACAGGCCGCAGCTGACGAAGGTGATAAAAAGAAATTAGCCTAGGATAATGAAGTTCTCAAGGCGCAAATTCAGCAAATGAAAATAGATGCCAAGAACCAGGCAAGAAGTCAGTCTGACGAGAGATTGATAAAAGGTTTGCAAAAGCAAATCTCGGATTGCCAAGAGGAATTGGAAAAATCTGAGGGGAACATGGCAACACTTCGAGCACAGTGGGCCAAGAAGACTGAGGAAAGAGCCCAATTTGTACAACAAATAAAGAGAAACTATGAGGGAACCATTGCTAACATGAAGAGAAAAATGAATACCCTTGAAGAAAAGGCAGCCAGGCGAGACAAAGAATTTCAAATCGAGAGGGAAAAATGCTATGGGTTAATCGCCGAGATGGAAAAGGAAATAAAATTTTTACAAGACCTTCACTTCCAGGATTCTCAGGTGCTAGAGGCTCGTGCCCAACAAATAAGTCGACTACTCCAAGAAAAGGGCCGAATCAGGGAAAGAATCAGAAGCATTGCAAACTATATTGTTATGAAGTATCAGGCCGGTGAACGGATGGGTCGTACCACTTTCTTTGCTTCAGTGATGATATTTGTTCACCAGGTCATGAATGATTTGGAGCAGCTGCAAAGGGCTCTTGCACGCAGGCCCACGGCGATACCGAATGATGTCCCGCGGGTCCCAGGATTTGAAGATTTGATGTATTCTTAGTTATCGAGTCTATATTTTGTTTTTGAGACTGTTTTGTAATTTCCTTTCAAAAAAAACAAGTAGTCTAGTAGCTTTTGTAATCGTAGTTTTATTAATGAAAATTGAAAAATCCCAAAAATTGTTCTCTGATTTTTGCATTTATCTGCAAGAACTACACTGGGTCTGATTCATGCAGGGTCATGATACGTAGGAAATCTACATAAGATTCGACCATAATCCTAAGAAAAAGAGAAATACGAGGAAAGAAAATAAAAGGAAAAACAAGGGAGAAAAAGAAACAAAAGAAGAAAATAAGGTATTAGGAGAAAAACCATGGCAAGGAAAAGGAAAAGCAAAAAATGGAAAAAAAAACAGAGGGAAAAGAAAATGACAAAAAAACAAAAAGAGAAAGAAAATCGAGGGGAAGAAAAGAAAAGTCGAGATGACGCATGCAACCGTAGCAAATATGTAGATATTCATTTAACGGTATAGGTGCATCACACCCCAATTTGCGGTTACCTATTTGTTAATTGTTTCAAACTAACTGTTGTTGCTGTCAAATTCCAACTTAGCTTTTAGAAACGGTGGTTGGTTGTGGTATGCTGGCATCACGTCAATACTTTACTAGATCAAGAGGCTGTGTGGAAATGTCTACAGATATGACTCTGCCCGCAATTCCCATATCCAAAGATAGCCCCATCTCGGGGGTCCCGACATCTGAGTCCATTACAACTGAAGAGAATCGGATACTGCGCCTGCGACTCATGGAAATGTGGGATGCCTGGAACAATGGAAAGGAACCCTCGAGCACTATCCCTGGATTTCCTGAACTATTTCCTAGATCTGGAGGTGTTTCCACCGTTCCCATTAGCCACCAAAACACTCCGTTGGGACAGCCTACTATAACTACTCACTTCTTAGGGACACCTTCTGAGGTTCGCCCCCAGGTGTTCCCATCTGGAACAGCTCCTAACATCTTCACTGCTCTGCCATGCTCCACTACAACACAACCATCTCTGCCGAAGCATGCTTTTGACCCTTCGGTTTTCACCTTCCAAAACCCTGTCTTTCAAGCTGACCCTCTTCATTATCCTTAATATACTTACTCTCATCCACCACCATACGAGCTTACACCAGGGCAAGACAAAACCCCCAAAGACCCAGAGCAAGATGAGATGGTGAAGAGAATGAGGAGCCTCGAGCAAAGCTTAAAGAATATGCAAGGCTTGAGTGGGCAAAAGAATGTCTCTTATACGGATTTGTGCATGTTCCCTCATGTACACTTGCCCTCAGGATTTAAAACACCAAAATTTAAAAAGTATAACTGGCATGGTGACCTCATTTCTCACTTGAAGAAGTATTGCAATCAGCTATGGGGGGTGGTAGAAAAAAAGAGTTGTTGATGGTGTTTTTCGGAGAGAGCTTAATAGGCATTACCTAAGAATGGTACACTGACCAAGACGTCTCACGTTGGCACATTTGGGACGATCTTGCCAGAGACTTTGTAAGCCAATTTCAATATAACATTGACATCGCACCGGACCGAAATTCTTTGGGAAATTTGAAGAACAGGCCATCAGAAAGCTTCAGAGAATACGCTATTAAATGGCGAGAGAAGGCATCAAGAGTGAAATCTCCCATAGATGAGGTAGAAATGATCACTGTCTTCCTCCAAGCCCAAGAAGCAGATTACTTTCAGAATATGATGTCGGCCATGGGCAAGCCTTTTGCAGAGGCAATCAAAATTGGTGAAATGGTAACTTTGAAAACTGGCAGGATTTTGAGTCAATCGTCCATTAAAGCAACCTCCCAAGCCATCCAAGGCGGGTCTGGAGGGATGGCCAAAGGTAAAAAGAAAGAAGAAACAGTTATGGCAGCATCAGGGGGAAGAAGATATCGGGCTCCGAGACTTGTGTTCTCTGAAAGAACCCCTCAACACTACTATCCTCATACTGATATGTCTTATGCTCCCCCACCTTATGCGGTCATGAATAATCAACCTTTCGGCCGACCGCAGCCACAAGCCAACAGAAATCAACCTCCGTTCCAAAGAAACCAGCCTCCTCACCAGAACCACTATAATCCCCGACCACCACAAAATAAATTCCGTCCTCGGGAACCACCCAGAAGACCAAACTTTACACCGATTGGTGAACCCTACTCCAGTCTATTCCTGAAGCTCGTCCAGATGAATCTACTGTAACCTATCCCCCAAAATAGGCAAAACCGGACTCACCATCCTATCAACGGGGCGTCCAATGTGCTTATCACTCAGGAGCTGAGGGGCATAGTACTGACAACTATTGGACGTTGAAGAAAGCCGTGGAAGATCTGATAGAACAGGGAAAAATAGTGTTGAGGGACGAAGAAGACCCAAATATGACCAATAATCCGTTGTCTGCTCATAACAATGGGCCGGTAATCGGGATGATTTGTGAAGACAGGGAATTTGATCCAGCCCTGAAAGCCATAATTGCTATCGTTGGTGTAGAAAAGAAGCCCGAAGCAGGAAAAAGGGGAGAAGAAGAATAAAATTGTCAAAATTGAGCCTGAGAAGAAACCTGAAACAAAAATAGAGACTGCGCCTCCCAAAAAGGGAATTCTCTACGTTCCTTGAGGTCGCCAAGAAAAACCATTGGTTGTCAATGCTCCAAGGAAGTTTAAAGTGAAAAGGGAACACAAATGTATGTGCCGAAAGGAGCTTATGTGGTAAAAGGGAAAATTAAACAGCCTCGGCTAAGTGAGCCAGTGGTTATTGGACGCTTACCACAGAAGCCAATGACCGACCCTTCTGTCGTGCCATGGAACTATCAGCAAACAGTGGTTACATACAAGGGCAAAGAAGTTTCGGGAGAACTTCCAGGGAAAACCTCTGTTGAGAAATATTCAAATGTACAGGAGGTAAATAAAGCCGCACGAAAGCGCTTTCCGTCCAAGAAGCCAGTGAGTGCTGAGGAAGCAGAGGCCTTCTTCCAGAAAATGAAGATGCCTAATTATGAAACAGTAGATCAATTGAAAAAATGTCCTGAACAAGTGTCGCTATTGTCATTGGTGATGAAATCCTCCGAACATTAGAAGATCCTTATGAAAACCTTGAATGAGGCATATGTGCCAATTGAAACTTCAGTCGAACAACTCGAAAGAATGGCAGAAAGATTCTTCGCCATCAATCAACTCTCTTTTAGTAAAAATGACTTACCCCTAGAGGGAGCAGCCTATAACAAGGCATTACATCTGACTGTCAAGTGTGAAGGTTACGATGTCAAGCGAGTCATGGTAGATGGAGGCTCGGGGGTCGACATCTGCCCACTCTCCACATTGCAAAGAATGGAAATTGGGACTGGAAGGATTCATCCCAATAATATGTGTGTGAGAGCTTTTGATGGCATTAAGAGGGATACCATCGATGAAATTGATTTGATATTAACTATAGGCCCGGTGGATTTCGAGGTAACCTTCCAGGTGTTGGACATGGATATATCCTACAATTTTCTTCTGGGAAGGCCCTGGATACATGCTACGGGAGCCGTACCCTCCACCCTCCACCAAATGGTGAAATTCGAGTATAAAGATCAGGAAATCATGGTCCACGGAGAAGACGAGCAGTTCATTTATCGTGACCCATCTATCCCATGCTTGAAGGCGAGAGAAGGAAGTGAGCATATTGTTTATCAAGATTTTGAAGTTATGGTGGCAGATCAGTACGAGGAAGGAAATTTGTGCCCCAAGCCTTTCCTGTCTAATGCTTCAATTATGGTGTCCAAAGAGATGCTTAGACACGGTTTCAAACAAGGAAAAGGATTGGGGAAAGCTTTACAAGGAATATCCGAGCCGGTAACTCTACCTACAACAGAAAAGTTCTTCGGGATAGGCTTCCACCCTACCCTAGATAATGAAAAATGGGCAGAGGAAAGGAAGAAGGAAGGATGGGTTCTGCCCCAACCATTGCCACATCTCTATGATACTTTTGTTAAGCCTAAGTTTGGCAAATAAGAGTACAATGAGGTGTTCATGACTGAGGAGATCGAAGATATATATGGAGCTATGAGACAAATGCTTTATGAAACCAACATGGTTCAGCCAGGGGAGGGTACTAGCACCGCTGAGGTGCTCTACATGGGACCAGATGCTAAACTCCAAAATTGGAAGGCTACGCCATTCTCGATCAGGCGGGAGTCCCGGTAGACTAGCTTTGCCACTTTTTCTGCATCCCGAGTTATTTCAGGGTGTAACTCGGATATTTCTTTTAGTTTATTATCTTTTCAATTTCTGAATGTAAACCCTGTTATCCTTCCAAATTCCAAGAAATGAAATCAATATTTCATCATCCATTTTCTCTTTATTCTCTCTGATTTTTGTTATTTGTCCTTTTCATTTTTTCTTTTCAGTTATAATAATGTTGCTTTAAATAACATGACATGCCTGCGGACTTCATGCCCAGACTAAAACACGTTGTCTAACTATGAAATAATGAATCAAAAATCGGAATATGATGAAGAAGAGGCTTTTAGGGAAATAAATCAGGAATTTGAACAATTTGAGAACAAACCTAAGCCAAATCTGAATGACACTGAACCGGTTAATTTGGCAACAGCCGAAGAAATAAGGGAAACCAAAATAAGCATTCACACAGATAAAAATAACTCGAGACGTAATAATCCAACTCCTGTTTGAGTTTAAAGATGTGTTTTCTTGGTCATATGATGACATGCCAGGACTGAGTGTGGATCTAGTGGTGCATAAATTGCCAATTTATCCTGATTGTCCTCCAGTTCTGCAAAAGCAAAGAAAGTTTAAGACTGATATCAGTGATAAAATCAAAGAAGAAATCACAAAACAACTGAAAACAGGGGTGATCCGAGTGGTTCGGTATACCAAATGGCTGGCCAACGTAGTTCTAGTGCCAAAGATAGATAGGAAAACCTGGTGTGTGTGGATTACCGAGATTTGAATAGGGTGAGTCCGAAAGATAACTTCCATTTGCCCAACATCCATATCCTTATTGATAACTGCGCCAAACATGAAATACAGTCCTTCGTGGACTATTACGCAGGATATCACCAGGTGTTGATGAATGAAGAAGACGCTGAGAAGACAGCCTTCACCATACCCTGGGGTACATACTATTATCGGGTCATGCCATTTGGGCTGAAGAATGTCGGAGCGACCTATATGAGAGCCATGACTACCATATTCCATGATATGATGCATCAAGAGATAGAGGTATATGTGGATGACATAATCATTAAGTCCCAAACTCAGAATGACCACGTTCGAGATTTGAGAAAGTTCTTTGAACGACTGCGCAAGTATGATTTGAAGCTGAATTCGGCCAAGTGCGCCTTCGGAGTCCCATCAGGCAAGCTCCTGGGTGTCATAGTTAGCAGGAGAGGTATCAAATTAGATCCAGAAAATATAAAGGCTATTCGAGATTTACCTCCTCCAAGAACTAAGAAGGATGTGATGAGCTTACTCGGTAGGTTAAACTATATTTGTCGGTTCATTCCTCAACTGACTACTACATGTGAGCCCATATTCAAATTATTGAAGAAAGATGCAGAAATCAAATGGACATCTGAATGTCAAGAGGCCTTCGACAATACTAAGGAATACCTATCAAATCCTCCAGTCTTGGTCCCACTGGAGCCAGGGAGACATCTCTTCTTGTACCTGACGATTTTGGAAAATTCTTTTGGTTGTGTCCTCGGGTAACATGATATAACCGGCAAGAAAGAGCAGGAAATTTACTATCTGATCAAGAAGTTCACCAGTTACGAAGCTAAATACACTTTGTTGGAGAGAACGTGCTGTGCTTTGACATGGGTCGCTCAAAAGTTGAGACATTATCTTCAAGCCCACACTACCTACCTCATAACCAGGTTGGATCCTTTGAAGTACATATTCCAGAAATCGATGCCCACTGGGAGACTAGCAAAGTGGAAAATCTTGCTCACTGAATTTGACATAGTCTATGTCACTCGCACGGCAATGAAAGCCCAGGCGTTAGCAGATTATCTGGCGAAAAACTCGGTTGACAAGGAATACCAACCATTGATCAAATACTTCCCAGATGAGGAGGTAAATTCAGTAGAAGCCATCTCTGAGGACACTCGTGCTTGGAAATTGTTCTTTGACGGAGCAGTAAATGTGAGAGGTGTAGGCATTGGGGCAATCTTGATTTCGCCCACTGGTCAGCACTACCCAGCTACAGCCAGTATCCGGTTCTTCTGTACAAACAACACTGCTGAGTATGAAGCCTGCATCATGGGCATGAATATGGCAATCGACCAAGATGTTGAAGACCTATTGATCATGGGGGACTCTGATCTAATTATCCGGCAAGCCCAGGGAGAATGGGAGACCCGAGATGTTAAGCTCATTCCCTATAGACAACATATGGAAGATCTCACCAAGCGCTTCAAGTCGATAGGGTTCAGGTACATTTCTCGATGTCACAATGACTAGCCGATGCACTCGCCACTCTATCCTCGATGCTGCCTTACCCAGACAATGCCCATATTGATCCTCTAGAAATTCAAATCAAAGAAAAGCATGGTTATTGTAATGCGGTCGAGGCAGAACCTAGCACCCAGCCTTGGTATAATGATATCAAGAAATTTCTGAAAACACAAGAATACCCCGAGCAAGCCACTGGAGATCAAAAGAGAACCATTAGATGGCATGCAAGCAGTTTCTTCTTAAGCGATGATGTCTTGTATAAAAGGACCTCGGACCTCAACTTGATAAGATGTGTGGATGCCGAGGAAGCCGGAAGAATTATGCATAAAGTACCCGCGGGAGTATGCGGACCTCATATGAATGGTTATGTGTTGGCAAAGAAAATCCTGCAAGCGAGGTATTACTGGATAACCATGGAAAAGGACTGCTTCAGCTTTGTTCGAAAATGTCATCAATGTGAGGTGCACGGTGATTTGATTCATGCACCTCCAACAGAACTTGACCCGATGTCAGCACCTTGGCCATTCGTTGCTTAGGGTATGGATGTCATTGGGCCGATCGAGCCTAAAGCTTCGAATGGGCATAGATTCATATTGTTTGCAATCGATTACTTCACAAAATGGTTTGAGGCCATCACTCTCAAGTCAGTTACTAAGAAAGCTGTGGTGGACTTTGTGCACTCCAATCTCATTTTCCATTTTGGCATTCCTGCAACTATCATTACCGGCAATGCTACAAACTTGAACAGTCGTCTGATGGGAGAGGAATGCAAACAGTTCAAGAAAACGCATAGAAACTCTACTCCTTATCGGCGGAAAGCCAATGGTGCCGTTGAAGCAACAAATAAGAACATCAAAATGATTTTGAGAAAGATGATTCAAAGCTCCAGGCAATGGCATGAAAAGCTGCCTTTTGCATTACTTGGATATCGCACCACAGTGCGTACATCGATCGGAGCAACCCCGTACTTATTGGTCTATGGAACTGAGGTTGTCATACCTGCAGAGGTAGAAATCCCTTCGCTCCGGATAATTGTCGAAGCAGAAATTGAGGACAGTGAATGGGTCAAGACTCAGCTGGAGCAGTTGTCATTAATTGATGAAAAACGAATGGCCGCAGTTTGTCACGGGAAATTGTACCAACAAAGAATGGCCCGCGCTTATAACAAGAAAGTACGTCCCAGGAATTTTGAAGTGGGACAACTCATGCTGAGACGCATTCTCCCTCATCACCAGGAAGCAAAAGGAAAGTTTGCTCCTAATTGGAAAGGTCCATACATAATTCGGAAGATATTGCCAAGAGGAGCACTGTATCTGGGAGACATCGAAGGTAATGATCCTGAGACAACAGTCAATGCAGATACAGTAAAAAGGTACTATGTCTAGGCCTCCCGCGGCGATGGCTTTTGTGTAATTGAGATGACGAAGCCTTTCTTTCTTGCTACCCAAACACTATCAATCCTTCGTAAACCCTTTTGGCCGGTTACTCTTCCTCGGTCACCCTCTTTAGAACCCGGAAGTACTATTGAAAAAAATGAAAAAAAAGAAAAAAGAAAAAGAAAAAGAAAAAGAAAAGAAAAACAAAAAGAAAAGAAAAAAAAAAGAAAAAGAAAAAGAAAAGAAAAGAAAAACAAAAAAAACAAAATTATTTGCTTGAACTACGTTTGACTTGATTCCGAAAGGATATGTAGGCAGCCTCTCCCTGAGGTTTAGTCACACCAAAACAAAAATCCCAATTTCCCCAAAAATTGAAACTGGCGCAAATGATATAATGGTTTGGCCATGAGCCCGCAAAAACGGTTCCAAAGTTGTAGCTCCGCCCAAATCCTTTTTACCCAAAGACCTTGTTCAAGTCCTTCCGATCAATTGGCAAAGGCAGGGGAGTGAAAAACATCATTGTTGGAATCTGATGCAATTCAGATTGAGAGAAATAAAATGAAAGAATCTTATCGGTGAAAACCTTTGGCCACCATAAGGCGACAGTGAGTAGAGAAATTTAAAATGAGAGAGTCCGCTTAGTGAAAACTCGTAAAGAGCACTATCGGGCGACAGTGAGAAGAGAAATGAGAGAGGTCGATTAGCGAAAACCCGCAAAGGGCGTTGTCGGCCGAAAAAAAGACATCTCACCACTAAAAGAGTCCTGGCAAGTTCCCCTGGCTTTGAAATGTGAATCAATGGGTTCATGAGAAGCTGGAAAGTTTGTGTGGGTCGGGCGTCCAATCCAAGAAGCATGTCATGATCATTTGAAGCCAGCATGCACCCCAGATAAGTCCTTATTTTCCCCCAAAAGGGACGCTTCTCTTCAAACTCATCTGCTTGCCTTTTGTATATTTATCCCTTGAATCCCTTTCGGTTTATCTCTGATTCCAAAATTATTGCAAAGAAAAGGTGGCAGGACTGGTTCTATAGGGCTCCGCATGGCAAAATCCAAAGAAAATACCCAGCCTCAGCGGGTGCGTCAGGCCAATCCCGAATGACCATAGCGGTTGATGCTTTCAGAGCAAAGACATTGGAAAAGAAAGAAAGTCAAAGGCAAAGGTCCTAAGAGAAGAATAAAGTTAAAAGGTCAGAGCCTACACGGACGAGTAAAAGATGAATCCTGTCGGTTTGAAAAGAGATTCACCCTCAAAGCCAGCAAGCAACAAAGTTCTCAATAGAAATGGGGCCGGGATCAAGCAATTGGGATGATCAAGGCCATAAAACCAACCACCGTTTCGAACTAACAATTGTTCTTTGTTGAAAACAAGTTTAATCCTAAGCAACCATGCAAGAAGTAGGTGCAATCCAAAAGGAAATGAAATGCGCAATCGCTTTGCAATGGGGAATCGACCAAAAAGGACGTTTCTCCCCAAATTCTTTCAGGCGTTTTTCTAAATAAAAAGGAAAACATATAAAAAGGAAAACAAAATAAGAAGAAGAAGAAGAAAGAAGAAAAAAATGAAAATGAAAATCCCAAAAGAAAAACAAATCATGGTAGCATAGGATCCCATTCCTTAAATATCCCGGCATAACCCGAGGATCTCCCTGGCATAACCCAAGGAGCCTTTTTTTTCTTTCCAAATCCCGGCATAACCCGTGGACCTCCCTGGTATAACCCAAGGGGCTTTTTTTTTTCCAAATCCCGGCATAACCCGAGGATCTCCCTGGCATAACCCAAGGATCTTTTTTCCTTCCAAATCTCGGTATAACCTGTGGATCCCCCTGGCATAACCCAAGGGGCTGTTTCTTTCCAAATTCCGGCATAACCCGAGGATCCCCCTGGCATAACCCACGGGGCCTTTTCTTTCCAAATCCCGGAATTACCCGAGGATCCCCCTAGCATAACCCACGGGCCTTTTTTCTTTCTAAATACCGGCATAACCCAAGGAGCTTTTTTTTCTTTCCAAATCCTGGCATAACCCAAGGGTTTTTTTTTCTTTCCAAATCCCGGCATAACCCGACGATCCCCCTGGCATAACCCACGGGCTTTTTTTTTCTTTCCAAATCCCGGCATAACCCGAGGATCCCTCTGGCATAACCCACGGGGCTTTTTTTCTTTCCAAATCTCGGCATAACCCAAGGATCTCCCTGGCATAACCCAAGGAGCCTTTTTCTTTCCAAATCCCGGCATAAACCATGGATCCCCCTGGCATAACCCAAGGGGATATTTTCTTTCCAAATCCCGGCATAACCCGAGGATCTCCCTGGCATAACCCAAGGAGCCTTTTTCTTTCCAAATCCCGGCATAACCCATGGATCCCCCTGGCATAACCCAAGGGGATATTTTCTTTCCAAATCCCAGCATAACCCGAGGATCTCCCTGACATAACCCAAGGAACTTTTTCTTTCTAAATCTCGGCATAACCCGAGGATCCCCCGGCATAACCCAAGGGGCATTTTTCTTTCCAAATCCCGGCATAACCCGAGGATCCCCCTAGCATAACCCAAGGGGCTTTTTTCTTTCCAAATCCTGGTATAACCCGAGGATCTCCCTAGCATAACCCAAGGAGCTTTTTTTTTTTTCCATCCCAGCATAACCCGAGGATCCCTTTTTCTTTTCCGGCATAACCCGATCATTTCCAGCATAACCTGGAGTCATTCACAAAGATACACAATCCTGATTTAATCGCTTAGATATGTGTCACAACTAACTCACGAAATTTTTCTAGTGAAAACTGGGGCAGAAAATTTCGTTCGTTTGTTTGTTTTGGTATCTTAAGCAGGCTAAACTCAAGACATAGGGTGTGAGATGACCGATGGAATGAGTCTCAATCCAGAATAAAGAAAAGAAGAAAAGAACAAAAAGAAATAAAACTCAAATGTGAAGCAAACAAGGGTGCGGATTGCTCAAAATTTGATTGAAGTCATAAGCTCCGATGATCCTGTTTTGACCCAATGCTGCAGAAAGAAATAAACTCCTACAACTTACGAGCGTCAAAATTCAGATCAGGGTCCACAGCAAAATCAGCTAAGACTCAAGATCAAGTTTTAAGAGAATTATATATAGGAATCTTGTAACTCATAGTTGATAGGCATAGCTAGCTTAGCTCTGATTTTCCTTTTAGTGTAATAAGGAAGTCAGCAAGCAGTAGCAGCAGCAACAGCAGTGAAATCATAGCTCTTGGTAGTCCCAGCTACCAAACCTTCCAGAAATACACTGACCTGATTCTTTTATAGCCAAGGATATGTAGGCAACCTTTGAAGTAGGGTTCGGACAGACGGTTTTCAAAATGCTTCTCCTAGAGTGCCGAGCAGGCAAAAATCCCTCATGTTTCTCATTTATCTTTACCCGAAAACCCTTCGTGTCTTCGAGCAAAGAGGGGCGGCTGTGAGCATGTGATTTTTGCCGCACTTGAATTATTCCTATAGAATTCATTAAAATTAGAATTTTTCTTTTAGAATTTGAATTTTTAGGAATTAATTGTATGGTTTTGTGTTTTGTTTGCATTTTATGTGCATTTTTAGGTGTTATAAAATAATGAAAAATATAATAAAAATTACAAAATAGCATCCTTGCATTTAGGACCTAATTCTAGATTTTTGATTAATTAAACATCATTGAAATAAGAGGAAAATAACAAAAAAAGTCCTTTTACATTTTTATTCCTTCAATTTCACTTTTGTTTAATTTTTCCCTTAAAATTAGAATCTAGTTAATTTTAAGAAATTTAATTTGTCTCATTTAGAATTAAATCAGTTTTTGGCTACTTTTAATTTTGCATTTAATAAAATACAAAATTCAAATAAATAAAAAAAGGAGAAGAAAAACAAAAAAAAAGAAATTAAAATGAAAAAGCAAAGGGCTGGCCAATTTTGGGCCATTTTCGTGCAAAATCATAGCCCAAGTGCATTAACGGACCAAACACCCAGCCTAATTTACATCTAAACCCGGTCCATCCCCCTTATTAACGAAACGGCGTTGTTTCATCACGAAGCAATCTCAGCCATCGAGGATCTTTGATGTAACGGCTGGGAAGTTGTTTCATTTTGATATAATATTGTCAGATTCCCCTAACCCTACCCCCATTCTATCTCTCAGAATCCCACCACCCATAAACCTAATTCCCCGTCACCCTCAGCCTTACGCCGCCGCCAGAAATCGCCTCACGGTGGCGACCGGTCTCCAAATTTTCCCAAATTTACACCATTGAACCCTCTTTCCCTCCTCTTTCCAATGCCCCAAATGATTTCCTTCAACTCTGAGCCCAGCCTTTCGAATATCAAAAAACAGCGACGCCGCCACCACCGTGCACAACGGCGCCGCTACCCAAACCCTACCAAACTGACACCCCATGCTCCCCTCCCTCTCCTCTACCTGAAATCCTCAAGTTATTTTCCCAAAATCCAATTAATAAGTTTCAAATTCTGGATCTAGGGTTTTCTATTCAAGAGTTTGATTTGTTTCCGAGGATGCCAGTGCTTGATTTGGGTCCTGGAATAATGTTATGTGTTGTTCTTAATAAGAACAAGTACATAACATTATTTCAGTCGAGGACAAGTCCCAAAATTCAGTAAGTTTTTTCGATTATTTCTATTTTTGATTCTTATTTTTTGGGTTCCGTATTTGTTTTCATTCTGTTCGTATAATTGCTTTTTTTTAGCTTAATTTTGTTCGTTTTGTTTAGTCCTGTGTTGGTAGTTTTAGAATTTAGTTTAATTTTTGTTTCGAATATGTTTTTATAGTATTTAATTCTTTAGTCAATTTTGTTTGAGCCTTGTTTGAATTTTAATTTGTTTCTCAGTGTTTGAACTGATTAGTAATCCCTTATGGTTGTTGTTAGTTAGTGTTAATTAGTTTAGTTTAGTTTAATTCAGTTTAATTAGTAATTGTTATTAATAATTCCATAGTTTAGTGTTTGGTTTCAAATAATCATTAGGCTTAGTTTAGATTAGTTTGGATATAGCTGATTAGTCTAATCCTTGATTGACTAACCTTAGTTAGTTTGAACTATGGTTAAATTTTAGAGTTAGTTCGGTTGATTTGGTAATTTCAGTTGATAAAAGGGTAAGTTGGGCATTCAAAGAGAAAGAATCTTGTAGTAACTGAATAGAATTCCCTAGAACCTTCTAGAGGAGAGTCTAATTAAAATTTCAGTAGTTTTAGTGCAGTAACTTGGGCAACAAGCCAAAAGTTTAGGGACCAATGTATAAAAACTGAAAATAAAAAGAGGGGGGAAATGGGTAATGAAATCTAGAAGCTTCCCTTTGATTTTCTGCCTATAAAAGGTACCCCCCCTTACCTTCTTTCACAAGTTTTACACACCTGAAAATTTTCCAACAAGTTTCAGATCTGAAATTCTCCCCAAAAATTCCCCAAGGCTTTGAATACCCGAAAATTCAAAATTCAAAAATAAAATCCAGAAAAAATATTTTAATTTGAAAATCTGAAGTTCTTCCCTTGGATTATATCATTTAGTTCCTCAAAAACCGACCAAAAATTCCAAAAAATACCATTATATTGAAATTTTAGGTTAATTTCTAGTTTTAATGTTTGATTTGCATCATTTAGCTTAAATTTTGATTGTTGAAAGTTGCTGGAGGTTCCTGGGTTAATTTCAAGCTGAGTTTTTTTTTTTTAGTCAATTGTGGTTTGCCTACTGGTTTTTTCACTGCTGGATTCAAAGCTGAAACTGTTGCGGCTATCATCTGCTATTAAAACTATTGATTAATCACTCGAACTGCTGCTGACCTTCTTCTTCTCCTTGTTTCATTACAAAATAAGGTATTTCCCCTAACTCGGGAGATCTGGAAGTACAAATATGTGACGACCCGACCCGTCGTCTCATGTGTTGCTGCTCCGTTTCCCCCATTTTATGTTTCTTTATGTTTTGTTATCAGTATGTGGTGTGTTAGAGTTGATTTGGATTGGTTTTGATAAGAAATGAGACACTTAGTCTCTTTAAGGAAAGCTTAAGTTGGAAAAGTCAACCGTATGTTGACTATTGAGTTAGAGGGCTCAGATGTAATTTCTGGTGATTTGGTTAGCTTCGAAAGGTGAATTGTGGCTCAGGAGCGCGATCGGAATTGATTTTGGAGGCCCGGTGTAGAATTAGGCTTGAATTGGCGAAGTTAGAATTTTGGCGAATTTCGGTTGATAGGTGAGATTTTGATCCAAGGGTCGGAATGGAGTTCCAAGAGTTGCAGTATCTTCATTGGGTAATTTTGGATATGTGTGCAAATGTTTAGGTCATTCGGACATCGTTTGGTCGGGTTTTTGATAGAATGCGCATTTTGGAAGTTTTGAAGAAACTTAGGCTTTGATTTGGTGAAATTTGATGATTTTTGTGTTAAGTATAGTATTTTGATGATTGGTACAAGTTTGAATAATGTATTAGGATGTATTGGTATTTTTGGTTGAGGTCTCGGGGGCCTCGAGGTGATTCCGGATGGCTAACCGGAAGAAAATTGGACTTGTGGGTTGCTGAAGGTTGCTGGTATCTGATGTTTTTGCACCTGCGGTTTTGGGACCACAGGTGCAGTATCGCAGAAGCGGATGGGCAGGCACAAAAGCGGAATTCGAGCTCAAGGCTGGTTCCGCATAAGCGGAAGCCTTGACCGCAGTAGCGGTATTGCGGGTACGAGCTTTGGACCGCAGAAGCGGTCATGCCCCTTAAGTGAAAGTCCGCAGAAGCGGAAAAAGACCGCAATAGCGGTGATCGCAGAAGCGAAAGTTGCTGTGGACAGAAGGGTTTTAAATGTCATAATTCATCCGCGAGCAAGAGGTAGTTTCCACCATTTTTGAACTACTTGGAGAGCTTTGTGCGAGAATTTTCGAGGATTTTGACTGAGAATCGAATGGGCGTAAGTTCCTTGGCCTAATTATTCAAGTTTATGGTAGAATTAACATGAAAATGGGTTGAAATTCATCAAAAGAGGGTGAAGCTAGGGCTTGAGTTTTGATATTTTAAATTGGAATTTGATAGGTTATTTGAGCTCGGATTTGGGAGTTCTTGGTATGTATGAACTCATGGTGAGATGAGAAATCCGGTAATTTAAGTTTTGTAATTTTTCGAGAAGTGGGCCTGGGGCTCGGGTTTTGCTAGTTTCGAGATTTTTGCTATATTTTGATTGTTTTCGATTGGGTATTGTTCCCTTGGCATAGTGTGATGTGTTCGCTCTGATTTTGGTTAGATTCGACGCGTGTGGAGGCCGATTGAGGGGCAAAGGCGTCGTGAGCTTGAGGTTTCGACGGTTCGAGGTGAGTAATACTTGTAAATGATATCCTGAGGGTTTGAAACCTCGGGTTTGCACATCATAGTGTTGTATTGAGGTGATTTGCACGCCGGATAACGGGCGTGGGGTAGAGCACCGTTGGGGATTGTGACTTATGGCATCCCGTTTAATGAAATAACTACCTAATTGATTGAATCTTAGTTGATATCCTTACAGAAATGGATTAATTATCGTGATTGGGCCTCGTGCCAACTTATTGAATCCTTTAGGGATTATTATCACTGTTTCCATGATACTTGGCGTATTAAATGATTTCAGTCTTGAGTAAACATTGTTTTGAAATGTCCATACATACTTCTAAGGTTTTAAAACATAAACTACATATTTTTAACGTTCGGAACTGAGACTATTATTTGAATATTGCCCTAGTGGCTATGTACATTTCTAGACTGAGCATAGATCGAGTTGTGCACCGCAGCAGTATTACATGTGCATTTCTGGACTAAGGATGGATCGGGATGTACGCCGCAGCAGTGTGATATTGATATTGCGCTTGGGCTGTAGGAGCCCCTCCGGAGTCCGAACCCCCAGAATGAGCGCGGGTACCCAACTGGATCGGGCTGCGCGCCGCAGCGGTCATATGCATTGCATTACATTCATGCATTGGTTCCTGTTTGTACTACGTGTCATGACATTCAGCACTCGCATCTCATTGGCATCCATGCTACTTCTTGCATTGTTGACCAGATACCTTGGTGTTATTTGTTGGTGGAGTGCTGTGCCCGAGGGGCTGACTTATGTGCGGACTTGCACTATCTGATTATGCATTCATTTGCTTGACTGTTGGGAAAAGGATATTTTCAAAAGAGGTTTTTAACTGAGCCAGATAGTTTCCAAAGGATTTTCACGGAATTACTGTTTTCTCAAGGGTCGTACTGTCCTATATAACATGATGGAGTGCTTTACGTGTTTTCTTACAGCTCAGTTATTATTTACTCTTATTACTCGTTGAGTTGGAGTACTCACTTTACTCCCTGCACCTCGCGTGCAGTTGCAGGTATTGTTCACCCGGTAGCGGGTTTTGAGCTGATTGAAGGTATCACTATTGTAGCGGAGTAAGGTGACCGCCAGCGTCCGCGGCACCTGATTTTTCCTTCTTTGATTTTAAATTTGATCCATGTAAATTACAGACTCTATAGTTGTGTTCAGGCTTCTTTAGATGCTCGTGACTTGTGACGCCCCGGTCGGGTTGTGTTAGGTGGTAAATATCAGTTATTAATGTCATTAAGTCGTATTATTCATTCATTTATGTTTGTTAACTGTTAAAAAGGAGCATTGTTGTTTTGTTGGTTGGCCTTGTCTTCACGAGAGGCGTCATCACGATCGGGTTTGGGAATTGGGTCGTGACAAATTGGTATCAGAGCCTAGGTTACTAGGTCTCATGAGTCATGAGCAAGTTTAGTAGAGTCTCGCGGATCGGTATGGAGACGTCTGTATTTATCCTCGAGAGGCTGTAAAACCTTTAGGTAAAACTTCACTTTCTTTGAATTCTTATCGTGCGTACTTGATTCAGCTTGAGATATAACTCATGAAATTCCTCTCAAACGTCTGTTGAACGCATGAGCGCTCAGTGTTGTATGTGCCTTGATGGCTTGTGTTTCCCTGATCAAGGGGCGAGATGTGATCCCGTGAGTTTGATGTTGGGACAGTCTGAGGACTTGAGGCCGGATCTTTGCCTATGGCTTAAGCACCGAGGTGCTGATTGTGTGAGCAAGTGTTCTGAACTTATATGTTCGATATTGTCCCTATTAGCTGGAATGGCGGTTGGATATCCATGTGATGAGTATATTGGTACTACGAGATCTATCTATGTGATCTTGGTAGTGATGAAGGAGTCTGCTGAATGATAGATGAGCTGTTAAGTGTTCGATTCCTATTATGATTCGATGTGTAGCCCGAATATGGGCGCGTGAAGAATACTTTTGTGTCTCCTACTTGGGAAGTGAAGTACATTACGTGTGGCGATATGAGTTCAGACTCAAGAAGACTAAGTGACTGTGTTATGTGTATGACGGTGGAAGGTGTGCTAAAATACTAAACTGAGGCGAAGCAGGTGGGTTATCTCCTGCGGAGTGGTCTTGAGTGGTATGATCTCTATGTGTCTGTTAGAAGATACCATGTGTAATTGAAAGGTACGTGTGTAATTTGAAAAAATTGGGTCGCTTCAGAGTGTGGACTCAGCTGATGTGGGGATGAATGCGGGGTTTGTAGAGGATTTCAGTATCCGAGGATATGTGCTTTCATAAACTAGTAGATGATTTGAGTCTAATCTCACTATAATATTATGGCATTATTAGAGTAAAAGTATTATGGGTTATTAAATGTGTCCTGATAGATGGATTCGAGCCAAGTTGGGGAGGTTGCTACTGATTAGCTTATCACACAGTTATATGCTATGTTGTATCTATTTTGAGGTAGGCTGGCGGATCAGTCCTGGTTGCAGAAAATGAGCCGAGGATGGCACGAGTGAAGCAAAATTTTGATAAGGGTTATATGGTGCTTCGTAGATGTGAGGAAATAATAGGATGTCTTGAGATGTTGTTGATAAAGAATGCTCAGTGTATAGAGAAGGAAGATGTTTGTTTGTATTGGAATGAGATCATATACTAT